>VZSC01015414.1:92593-102593 GCA_013398225.1 Steatornis caripensis
TTAGCAGGGGGGTTGGACTAGATGATCTCTAGAGGTCCCTTCCAACCCCTACCATTCTATGATTCCATGATTCTATGATTCTCTCACAGAAGATGTAAGATGGGTGGTCATGACTGAGTTACTGTATACATCTCTCCATTTCAGAGCTATGGTCTCTATTCATATTTATTTACTACTTTACGAATGTTTGTTTACAGTTCATGCTGACTAGACACTTGGGTGTCAAATGGAGTAAGACAAAACTAAATTATTTTCTTCTCACTCTTCTGTTTCTACTAGATTTTTAAATTTCTGCATCATATTAAAAATGTGAGTCCTATTCTTCTCCTACCTATGAATACCTACTACCTGTCATGATTCTATATTGATAAGATTGAAAATAGAGATACAAGATTCTATTACAAGGATTTTTTGTTTGTTTGTTTTAATAGGAAAGCTCAAAATCAGCCCTGAAACTCCACCCTCAATTTACAAAATGTGTGAAGTTATTGCTGCATGTATCATATATTAGACTACCCACTGATATGAAATCCTGTACAACTGGAAGATTAAATGGTGACAGTCAAGTTTTGATTGCAAAAGACCTTGGTGTGTATGGCAAATCAAATTCTTAAACTTTATTTATTCATGATGGTAGATTAAAATGGCCAGTGAGACTTTTATGAAAACACAATAAAAGCCAGTTCTTGAGCAGTTATACAGTATGCCAAAGCTTTCAAAATAATTTTACCTCCAGATAACTGCATTTTAAAATGAAAAAATAATAGACTCTTAAATAAGGCAGTGATTTAAACTCAAATGCTATAATTCCTTGTTAAAAACCACAACTCCCAAAAATATTTTTTCCTGTTTTTAACAATGCAATATTAATGAGGATTTCTTTTAAATCAAATCAAAACAACTTCCAATATTTATTGATGGTTTACTTCTTTTTTTTGAACTGAATCCATGTTTTCTGACCATTGTCTGTTGCAACATATTTTCAGAAAAATGCCTGCTAGAATGTTTAGGCATGGTAGTTCAACTGTAAGCTTCTGGGGACATCCATGTTGTATTATGCTTGGCTTAGAAATAGCAACTCCTGTTAGATTCAGCAAAAATAAAGCACAATGACCTCTTCAGCTGGACACTTCAGCAGCTGGTCTATAACTTAAGCAGACTTTTGCTTTACGCTTTCTAAACTGTCCTGGGGATTGAATAGACAACATATAAAAATATGACAGGAAGATGATGGATTATGGGTCATAAGTCTCATTTCAGCCATACAAATAAAACATCATGCTTGTGTGTTATGATAATACATTTAATGGACAGAAATTAGCAGATGTTGATCGCATTCTAGTGCACACAGCATACCAAAAATCACAGAGGAATGTTTAAAAGATTGTAAAGAGATTTTATCATTGGGTGCCTGTAAAACAGAGTTAAAGCAGCAAAAACATAGAAAAGACAGTTTGGTAGTTGTCTGGCTTTGGTTTAATCGTTCCTCTCTGCCAAATGCAGTCATTAAAGTGTAACAATTGCATGCATTTTAGTTTAAAGTGAATGGTAATGTTTTTTCTGCCCCTTCCTAAGTAATACTTTATAGTTGTAAAAACATAAGGCTGTGGCAGACACTTCTTAAAATAAAACTTCAAGACAAAGTTAGGGAAAAAAGTATGAATGAAACTTTGTAGTTCAGTGCCATTCAGAATTCTATAAATTATCCAATATAACATATAAAAGCACCAAGATCTGGCCTCGTGCAGTTACAACTTGGAGCAAGCTTTTATACGTAATACATTTATGCACACAAAGAGAAATGCAGTTTCATACAAGAACTACCTCTTTAAAGATTCAGATGTGAAAGCTAGATTTATTTCTTTGAAAGGGAGACTTGTGTGGACAGTATGTGTTGAAATCCTCCTTAACCCTTTTTCCAGTCAGGTAACATTTGTTTCTGGGAGCCTATGAATCTTGTCCTATCTAGAACTCTATCACCATTCACTGAATTTCAGAATTCCCTGTTTTCATATGGGGCCATGTGCAGTAACTATTGTCCTTGGCCAAACCCAGACTTAGTGACAAAATTAATGGGTGTGCTCTCTGTTTTCATTAAATTGATGAGTGCTGGATATAAGCTTTTTCTTTACTGTTTGGCCTCTTCCCAATCATATAACTGGACCATCTGTATAAGCATTATCTGCCATAGATTCATTTAAAAGTGGATTTAGAAATGTAGTCCAATTCAATCAGATAATCACAAGCTAATATATGTGGCAAAGATTGCTTTGTAGATGTACATATTATACTGAATTTGTATGTACTTTACTGGAAGTACAGGAAATCTAAGAAAAAAAGTGCAAATTATTGTAATGTAGCATAAAGATCCTATGTGTCTCTGCTGTTGATTTTATCACATTGCATGCCTCATAGTGAATGGCAGCCCATAATAGGGTGTTTGCTAAGGTGTTAACAGCTTAGTTTAGATTTACTCTTGTTCTACTTTTTTTCATGGCTGTGGTTATTGTAGGCCTGACTTATGGTGGAAGAAAGGCACTTGATAGATGAGAAGTCCGTGACTGGTGATAGCATGTAACACATTATAACATGAAGGCCTATTCTGCCAGTTTTGCAACAGGATTAAAAACAAAAACAGGGAAACCAGATGCTGACTGTCCATCTCCATTAACTCTTATACCTCCTTTCAATGGTGGATCAGCGTTAAGGGAGTTCCTTAAAGGGTTAACTATAAGAAGGAAAATATATGGTTATTAACAGTGGAGACTTTCTTTAATTTTCATTTTCATGTTTTTTAACTTTTTGCATAAATTTCTGAATCACAGGAAAACTTGAATACTCACTTTTTATCTATAAATTTTGTTTTCAAATTTTGGTTTGTATCATCTCTCAATGTCCTCAGTGAAACAATTTGGTGGAAAGTATCAGGACGTTCTATTGTGGTATCGTTATTCATTTGAGACAGCAGCCAAAAGTTGTAGGAATAGGTGAGAGTTTCAGGTGTCATGATATTTCCATCTTTCAATATGTTGGGAATACCACAGATATTTAGTGATGTATTATTTTAGTTATTTGAAGTGTCTGTAAACTGTAAACACCCGTTACAAAATAACCTTAGTAAAGCTGGAAAGATCACAGTAATTTGTCTTAAAATCTGAACAATGATTATGGGACTTTGTACTTTGTTTTTCCATTCACAGTCTTAGCTTGCATAAGGATCACCAGATTTTTCTATTGTCTGCAAAATCATCAGCAACGTGGAGGGCCTGGTTAGGAATTTGTTGTTCATTTACATTTTCAATACAAATACAGGAATCTATGCAATGAAATTTTGAGGAGCCATGTTCAAAACGCACAAAGGGTTGTGCAATAACTGGTAATCTGTGGAACTCTTTGCCAAAGGAAATTGTGGGTACTAAATGCTTACAAGATTTCAAGGACAGTAGGTTAATTTCATGGAAGAAGTGTCTTGAGGATTACTAATAGAGAAAAGCCATATTTGTCTCAGCATAGCTCCTGAGCTGCAAGTAGTCAGGAACTTGAAGTCTACTCAGGAGAAATAGCATACTTTTTTTCCCTTTGTTTCTACTCTTGTGAAGGCCCACGTTTTGGGTCATTGCAGGAGGAAGAATTTTGCTTTCCGATAGTCTTCTAGTCTGATCTGGTACAGCTATTCTTTAAACAATTTTCTGCTTTTCATTAGACCTAGACTATTTCCTTAATGCCATACTCTTTTCTGTATTGGAATGATTGATTTATAGGTGAAAACTTTTTCAGTTCCGAGAATTTTCTGTTCAATGTGCTAACAGGATAATGTGTGTGGTTTTCTTTTCTTTGGAAAATTTGAGCATGGTAAGATCTTCTGATAGGCACTGTGATGAGGTATATTTAGACTGATGCTTTGTGCCTCTGCCCAACATATCTTTTTCCAGATTTGTTGCTGCTGCTGCTACTTCAAAGTTGTTATTTCCACATAAGAAAAATGTTGTAAATAAACATGTAAATAAAATCTGACTGCAAATAAATTGTGAAATTTTAATATCTATTGTTTTTACGTGTTTTGTACTATGCTATAAATGGTAATTTGAAATTTGTTAACATTGCATGCACTTCTAAGATTAAAACTATTAGAGTTCTATTTAAATCCTTTGGAATTACAAATAAAGAAGAAAAAAATCTATGAAATGTCGTAAGATTAAAAATCTTCCCTAGACTTTTTTTCCTTATTTTGAGTCATTTTTATTATGGAAGTCAGACCCAATGACATGCACCATGGTCTATCTCACAGTTGACAATACGCTCCCATCAAAATCGGAATTGTTAAAAAAAGAAAGATTAAACATCTTACTCTACAAGTAATACATAATGTCATATACCTATTACTAAGAAGGCCCATCTTCTATGACCAAAGAGAATAACCTGATTTGAAGTAAAAGAACTGAATAGAATTGTTAAACAATCCTTTGCATTTTAAGCAACATTTAATTAGAAACACACTTTAACCAGCAAAATGATAAAAATCCAAGAGATTAAAATTTGAGTGTCAATTATCATAAAATTCATCATTGTAATTCTTATTAAAACTCAGTGTTTAGATAGGTAATGATTTTATAATATGGCAATTTGCATAAGGAGCCCTGAGATGGCTTATTATTTCGATCCTACACAATTACAATTCTAGCTCCATACATCAGAGCTCTTAGCAATGTAAAATCACTGTGCTAATTAATAAGCCATTTACTGACTGCAGCTAGTTATGGTGGTCCTGCAGCTGACCTTACGGAAGATGAGCCATCTCTGAAGTGCCTGTGTGTAACTACAAACATAATGATGTGCCAGGAGGGAATCATTAAAAATAATTTACACAAGCCTTCATTTACAAGATCTTTTGATAGCATGCTTCCCCAGTGTTTAGATCCACAGTGCAACCCCTACCATTTGGAAAGTGCCAAGCAGGAGAGTGAACGAGGATACCTAAGTGGTTAATTAAGAGCCATTCGGACGCCACAAGAGCCTCCTGAAAAATCCCTCTGATGTGTCAAATGTCTCTCACAGGCAAAACCACAAGAGGTAGCTGCCATAGCAGGCTAATTATTGGGGACCAGGAGCAGCTGAGAATGGCCTGTCACTGAGTGCTTGCTGTGAGCACCCAAGCCCAGGACTTTTGTGTCATTGGACTTGAGAGAAACAGTGGAAAAGAGACACTGTGATAGTCAGAAGTGATTGAATAAGTCATAAAAGTGTGCAGTTGTAGATGAAATTATTCACTCATGCTGTTTGATGTATTTTATAACTTTTTAGACTTCACCATTATTCCTCTTCGAACACATGTTTTTTTAAGATGTTCATTTTGAATGCTTTTAAGAAAACAATAACTTACAAAGGCCTTATAGGGATGAATAAAGATTTCAAAACATCAAAGATATTTTTTATAACATAAAAATAATTTCAAACTACATAAAGAGAACCAAAAAGATTTTTTTTTTAAGAAAAACACTTTTAGTCTCACTACATCACGAGGCTTCAGAAGAAAATACGAACATACACACAAACCAGTCTACTAATTTCAGTACAGTCAGAACAACTAACTGTAACAATATGTCACTGCCTTCCTCACAGCAGATGGAAATGAACAAGCAACTCATGGTTTATTTCTCCTTCAGCTGAGTCCTTGCAAGGTGGAGGAACAGAGCTGTCTCCTTGTGTGTCATTTTATTAGTTTAGTGGCATTTAATTGGTTTACTGACCTACAAGGGATTTTTGAAATCTGCATGGGGAATATGTGTAATTTTTGCCAGAAAATAACTCTTTCTTTGTTCATTATGCAGCTAAGAGCAAGTGGTTCACACTCTTAGTGTGAAGACACTTTCCAAGACTATCCCATACCTTATAATTTTGTTTTCTGAGGTGTCTTGTGCAAGTGTTGTGTGAGAAAGCATCATGAGCACATTTCTTGTGTGATCCTTGCTAGTGCATTCTGGCTGACTGCCAAGACTGGGACTGGGAAGAATTAGTTTACTGAAGGCGGGGGTGGCAATGCACTTGCTCTGTGCGCATGTTTGTGTGTCTGCAGGTATTTGGAAGAAAGAGAGAAAGAGGAACCAACCGTGTGCTTGACATCTTATCGATGATACTGACAGGTTGGTAAGTTTGCGTGTGTCAATTTCAAAAAGTTTACATGTCTCATTTTCAAAAGGGCTATATAAATAAATTCTCAAGAATTAGAAAATACCTACCTGTGTCTTTTATAACCATGTTCCTTTGCAGAGGGAAAATACCATTTTTCTAATAGCAATACATGTTTCTCAAAGGCATGAAAGAGACGGCTTGCTTTCTAAAACTCACAGACCATTTTGCGTAAAAGAATTGATTAGAATTCATCTCTCCTTGCTGTAAGTAAGATGCATTGTTCAAGGCAATAATTCGGCCTCCTTCTGTAATCAGTGGAGACAGACAGCTTCAAAAGGGAGGTGGGTTCCAGCCAACCACATTACATCTCATTAGACAAGACAAATTACCACCAAGGGCAAATCACCACAGGGTGGGAATAGGTAGCCAGATTGGTCTCTAAGTTTTTTAAAGTGGCTGAATTCTACTGTTCTGTAGTTTGTCCATAGTCTGTAGAAGTGACGAGAATTGATGCCATACTTCACAGAGCAGAAGACCAAGACACAGAGGAAATGTTGGAGAAGCAGGGCCATGAATGCAGCCTACGTACTGATGACTTCCAGGCTTGACTGACTCTATACTGCTCTTAAGTATACAGAGACGATGGGGCAAAATCTCAGCCTGTGATTCCACCCAGAGGTCTTGCAGAAAAGCAGAATCACATGGGGTGATGTGAACTTTCATGGCTATTGTCCTCTACTGGAAAAATCACAATCACTTTCCTCTGGGCCATCATCACAAGCTACAGCTTAAACCAGCATTTCTTGTCAAATCTAACTTATGAAACAACTAACCTGTTTAACTAACCCAGGCATATGCTGTGCTCTTGCAGAACTCTTTTTGTGTTACTATTTTTCAGTCTACTCCATTTATTGCGGTTGGTGATGTTATTGCTGGTTTTACTGGCAAGCAAAATGAGAGATGATAGTATGCCAATGACTTTACAAAATAATGCCAGTAATCAAAATTTGACCAAATTCATGACTGGCTATCTCCAAGTATGTACTTTATTTGAATAATTCTGCACCATTGAAAAGTTACGATCTCTAATCAGTATGCCCTTTTCTTTGATCTAAGAGGCACGAATAATAGCCAACATTGTCAGGTGAATTACATAAACTGTAGATACCACTGAATTGCATGAAAATTAGTAAAGCAAACTGTGTTTTGCATGTGGACTTCCAGTCTTGCAGTCATAAGGGAGAAGAAGAGATAATAGCATATCAACTATTATTAAGTGATTTTTTTTCTGTATGTGCATTAAGAAATGCATGTTTGCCCGCAATTGTGTGAAAAGGATCTTACAGAGCTGGAAGTTTGAAGATAATTTGATAAATAGCTGTGCTTGTTGGGTTTTTTGTCTGAGAGAGAGACCTTTTTAGAGACACTCATATGGTTAAAAGCTAAATGCCCTGCTTTTCAAGTGACAACAATCAGCATGTCACATAAATGATATTGTTCATCTAGGGAAGCTAAGTAATGACCAGCTACTAATAAGAAAAGAGAGATGAAAAAGACAGCACATAGCACTGTCATGACACATATAATAAATAGAAGCTCTCATCCCTACAGACCTTTGTTGTTAACTTTGTTTTTATTATTTTGAGTCTTTATTCTCAACACATCTTAAAGTATATTGAAAATGAAAAGAGGTGTGATGCAAAGAGAAAAAGAATTATATTATGGTGCAGCAAAGAACTTTTTCTTGAGCTCATAATTGTAGTAGCATTAGAAAAAAACAGTTAAAAAAGGATCAGCTATTTCTGTTGATATGATGTTAATCCTCCAAAATGGAGATTATTTCCGTACTTGAATTTACAGCCAGGTGAGATTTTGCAAGGAAAAGGGGAAATTCATGCTTCCAATTTAACAATATTGATTTTAAGGTTTAAAAACTTGTCTTCTAAAGGCCAGCTCTGCTTGTCTTTATCATACACATAATCCTACTGAAGCCAGAAGGAGTGCTCTGGCAAGTGAGGGAAATCTCATATGGGTTTAACTTTGTGCCTAATGCCAGGCCAGATGTTGCTCTGATTACAGTCAGCAATAAAAACTCTTGTTACTCTGAATGATGCAAAGATGAGACCATTTGTGAATTGTTGGTGAACCTTCCTCAATTCTGCTGGATTTCCACGCATTGTAGATCAGGCCCTAAGTTATATAACTTGATCCTGGTCTCCAGTGTGAAATCATTCCCTGGGGAAAATCTCCACTGAAATCACTAATATCTCTGCATGGGAAAGAGCAGATGTTAGTGTTTGCCTTGAGGAATATCCAATATATTTAAACAACCACAACATATAGTGAGATGGAAAGATAATACCAGAATAAAATAAATGCCTTTCTAAGTGCCTACTTTTTACTATGTTTGGGTTATTTTATTTAGCAGGAAGCATTGTACTTCCTGAAGATCATCATCTGTCATTAAAAGGAAATCTGTGGCTGCACACCTACATGAGTTTAGGGAGAGTGGAACATCTTTGTCTGTTCTTTTTTTTTCATATGTGCACAATGAAGTCAAACTTCATTTTCTCTTCTTTTGTCTCAAACTTTTTTCTTCTTTTTTTAAGAAACTTAATTCCATAAAGCAAATAGCTAATAAATGTTTAATACTTATATGTTAAACAAACAAGTTATTATTTTTTTTATAAATATAACATAATTTTGCTGGCTTAACGTGACTGTGACAAGCAACCTTTATTTTATTTTAGATAATTAGTATTCAATTCAGGGTCTTTTAATGAGATGAAAATTAAAGTTTCTAAATTTAATACCATGTTTTCATCCTTGACAAACTCCAGGAATTTCAGTGAATAAATACTCCCAACAGACTAGTAGAAAACGCTTCTTTGAAGAAGGCCATGATATATATTATAAAAGCATCCCTGTAGCCACTACCTGACATTTGAAAAGACAGCCAGTCAAAGGTCCCAGGCTAACTCCTTGTGTAGCCAACAAAAATCTTTTCTCATCTTGATAGAGCATTATCCAGCCTATGATTATTAGAGAGACAAATTGTGCAATTGTTCAGTCAGTTGATATCTAGGAATTTAACAGAGATCCTGAAAGTAGGGTAGAAGTTTTCAGCTTCTCTAGTGCTACTTCAGCTGAAGGGACAAACCCAGCAGTATTTTATTCTAAATATATAGACTGAAGCAACATTGAGTTAAACAGATAAGTCCTAATATGGGTTGCATGTATCTGAAGCTTACGTATGAAATATATGTGATACAATAGAAAATATTGTTCCTCTATTTTTCCCCTTTTAAAATTCATAAATACATAAGAAGTGATTGAAGAAAAAACAACTGATCTTAATCACTTAATGTTAAACACATTCCTGTCTCCAGTTAAATATAAACAAGATTTCATTTTCTTGTTCATTGTTGTTCTATAACAATTATTTTATCTTCATTGGCAGTTTCCAAAGAAATAGTCAGCCCTTTTAATTTATAGTTAATTCTTTTCTTCATTGTTCTTCAAATGCATACAGCAACTTTTGAAACTATTTTAGCTGAGAAATAAACACTAGAAAATGCAAAATTTGTGTCCTTGCTGTACTCTTAAATATTTCAACAGAATGTAGCAACCTTTTTTTTTTTTCCATTTTAGATTTATATTTAAGTTTGGAGGAGGTAGAAGATAATCTAGAAACAAATGGACACCTTAATTACTTTACTTTAGCATATGTCAATACTTTCTTGGGTAAGTTGCTTATTATACCATAGCCATTTACCACACACAAATCACTTCCAGTAAGAGCAGAGAAGTATGAAAACACATTCTTTCTCTGATAAGGATTTTTGAATCACACTGAGAATGTCTGAACCAT
>VZSC01015414.1:107593-147541 GCA_013398225.1 Steatornis caripensis
TAAATCAGAACATGTCTTTTTTATTTGTGTGAATAATTGTAGCAATTATCAAGGTTACAGAAGAGGGCTTTTCATTTATATATAAGCTCAACTAGGATATGAATAAGTACAGCAGATTTATTACATGAAGGTAACTCAGATTTGATTCAAAAGAATGATCATAATTGTCAGGGGACATGTTCTCCTCACTATATTATCAGCAGTGCACTGTGTCTTATAAGTTTAGTCTGCAGTAATTGTAACCTTAAACTAAAGTAAGCTTTATACTGGGCCAATGTGATGGCATTTCCTTTTGAAACACCAGCCGTTTGTTGCGTTCTGCTACAAAGTTTGTTTAGAAAACAAACCCAAACCCTCCCAATCAATTATTAAAAGTTCACTATAGCAGTAGCAGAGCGCTTTTCATTTTAGAGTGGAAAGTGTCAAGACTGACCTCAAAGTAAATTACTACAAGAAGGCATCTGTTAATAGCACATATGCACAGCAGGTATAATCATATCTGGGGTTGCCCTGGCCCTTCCTTATACATCCAGGACTTAACACTGAGAATGCAAATAGATGAATACATTAAGATATTGAAAAATCATCTCTGTGCCCTGCATTAAATCAAACAATTCTTTCAGAAATGGTCTGCTGATACATGAAATAATAGCAGCTTTTTATTCTTTTTGGTTGCTTAGGGAGCATTTTCAAAATCTTTCCAATTGTGGCCACACCCTCTACTTCTGAAAGCACAGTAGCACCCTTGTTTGAACAGACCATCTTTCTTATAGGATAAAAGGGTTACTAAGTCTTCATAACCTGTCAATCCTGAGGGGTTTTCCCCAGGAAAACTGGTAATAGTGCCTTATTATTTTGAATTGTGAGTTGGTTTAGGGGATGAAGATGGAAGTCCACTCAGGGCTGAGAGAGCAGCTTGTCAGAATAATTTTATCGGCATTTTTATTCTGACTGGAATCAGAATATCAGGAATGAGCAGCATCTAGATTTTGTATGGTTCATACTGCAGCGTCTGTTTGCTCTGCTGCATTCATTCGTTATGAATTTTTTTTTTGAAAGAATTAACCGAGAGCGTTTCTTCCTTCTCTTCCTTCTCTCAAACACCATGTTGACTTTTTCGAAAATCTGGTATACAAAAACAGGCACTATACTAATAATCTTGATCTTACATTCCCATGCTCTCTACCTTCCAAGACAAATATCATACTGACNGAGCGTTTCTTCCTTCTGTTCCTTCTCTCAAACACCATGTTGACTTTTTCGAAAATCTGGTATACAAAAACAGGCACTATACTAATAATCTTGATCTTACATTCCCATGCTCTCTACCTTCCAAGACAAATATCATACTGACACGATAGGTACAGTGCATCTGTAATTGAATTAGCCTTGGAAGCAATTTGCCCACATGGTACACTTGTAATATTCTTCCAAGAATAAATTTTTAACCATTTGATAATTAGCTTAGCCATACCTGTGACAATGAGTAAATTGTAAAACACCAGAACACTATCTTAATTATCCTTTCTAAAGAGACCAAGCAATAATTTGCTTAATCGCAACGAGGGATGAAATAATGTAAGTAATTAAGTAAGAAACTATTCCCACATGATTATACACTTTTGTAATAATGTAAGGAAAAAAAAGGAAGAAGATGAGGCATTAAAAATGTATACCATATGATTTCACATAGGAAGTAAGAAAACAGAAAACAGAACTACTGATTACAAATAATAACTGAAATATCAAATGGCCCTAGTAAACGTAAAAGCAATTTTTAGCTACATTGTTTCTCTAATTCTCATCTCTTCCAATCCTGTAGTTCTATAACCTTTTATTGAAGAATTAAACCCAATGCATCTCCTTTTCAAAAATACAGCTAAGGAGAAAGCAGTGCAGTTATTTAATCTCACTGATATAGTTCCCTTTTTCTTTCATTTTTAATTCTTTTTGGTTTTGTTTTTTTTTTTAAATATAAAATACAGGAGGTTGTCCTTGCATTCCACCACAGAAAGGAGAGATGATCTTTCCGGGTTGTCCATGTGATTTCAAGAAACCTGTTCGGCTGCCTATTGCATGCAACTGTAAATACTTGATAAACAGATTGTGCTCATTTATTTTTATTTCTGTTCCTAAAATTAAAGCTAGCATCGACTCTCCTTATAAGCTTAAAATTCAGAAAACAAATTTTTGCATTCAATTAATCTTACGCTCCTTGATTAATGTAAAAATAATATTTACCTTCACATATCCATTGCATATTATACAGCTGCATGAATGTAAAAATGTCTCAAATCTGAAAATTAAATATTAGATACTACCTACAGTAATGTATTAAGCATGATTGGCTTATGAAATGCCAATGAATATGTGACAGAAATTATATGAGCCCACACTATTTGTTCCTTGAGTTTTTTCTCCCATATTTTTATTGTGAGGAGTAACAGATGAAAAATATAAGTGTTTGCTAATAGGATTCACATCGTATTATTGGTGCTGATTTGCAGTTTTCCTTAACTCGCCATGATTACTTTTTTAGAAGCTTTCACTTTTCCCCAGCTGATCCTCGTCTTGTTAGGCAGCATTAATGACACTTCAGTCATTGTGGCTTTCAAGCAGAGCCCTTCCAGAGTGAACAGAGAGTTGACATTTCCTGACATTTTCCCAACTAATTACAGGACAAATAATTAAGCATGTTCTCGTATGTAACAAATGAAGGCAAAAGCCGTCTGTCAGCGATGTTGATTGATGACACTCTGGGAGACTTTATCTGATGGGTCCTGCCATGCGGTAGAGGGGAAGCAAATTTATTAGAATGAACAATGCAAATTCTGAGTCATCTCATCCAGTTATGCGCCAAAGCAATATCCATGTCAAGGTGAATGTGACAATGAAAGCAAAATATTTGCATTTTGTGGAGCAGGTTGAAGGGGAAATCAGAGCGAGAAGATGACAGGCCTAATTATTTTGGCTCATACAGGCTAGGACAGCTGTTTCTGGTGTCCTGAACAAGGCTGTCACACAGGTAACTAAATAGGTCTGCATATAAGTCTGTATCCAACACTGTACGGAGATGTCTACCACTAATGACCAACGCTAATGTTACTGCCATCCCTGAAAAACAGTAAATGTGTCACAGTGCACCTTCTGCATGGCAGTCAACATTTCGCTACATAATTACTTGTTAGTGAATTAATTCCTATCTGTCAGTATCTATGCCAGTGTCATTTTTAGACCATTACAAAATTATGCCATCACTATAGCAACTGCAAGCACAGTTAAAAGGCAAAACAGTTCAGATACTCCAGAAAAGTGCCTAGTTAGGCAGAAGACTAATAATGTAAAATTCAAATTGTGATGTTGCTGTCTGCCATCCTAATTTTCTTTTTCTTGATTATGCGTTTGATCATTGATCATTAAACAATAATTTAAGGTTTCCAATTCTGATTCACGATTAATATTTAATATAATTAAAACCTCAGCCACAACAGCATCTTTCCTATAAACAGACGCACACAGCACTGTCATTGCAATTAATTAGGAGCTAAAAAGTGACATGCTCAAAAATGAATCCTAATATCAGAGTTTACGTGCAAATAAGAATAACTGATAGCATCAGGATGTTCTTTTCTGCCTGCTTCCTTTGTGAATTGTAAACAACGCCAATCTTAAAATCCTATATCCTGACTCATTTCTTATTTCTTTATTTATTTCTTGCGTGCACTCCATTTATCCAAGGAAAATCAGGACCCATCTTACCATTATCACCACCACTTAAGTATTTCAGGATGCTATCTTATTAATAGAAATATATTCACAGACTTAAGGCTATGTATATTAAGCTATCTAAAATCTTCCAGACTGTTGAAATTTCTAATAACATGTAGAAAAAAGATTTGCTGATATCTACAACTACTTTAAATGCTTACAAGTCCAAGTTAAATTAGGGAAATCCACATATGAATAAAGCATTTCTTCATTTGTATCCTCTTATATTTTATATAAATGTTAGAAGAAAGGAGATCAAATTCTAGAAACTTTCAGCACATATTCATCATGTCAATCTATGCAATGTGGTGGCTTTTGTTAGAGTGCAAATGTTACAATGGTGCATTTCAAATGATGTATGACAGCAATACAGTGGCCTCAGCTACTCTGACTCAGTGGAAAGAGAATGTAGAGAAATAATATGAAATTCAGGAAATCAATGAGGCCAAATGTGTAGGCAAGTTTTGTTTTTTTATTTTAAGAAAAGAAGAAAAAAAGTACACCTTATTATTCCATTTTCTTTCTAGTGATAATGTACGCCACTTCAGTTATCTTTCTGGTTAACTGGTTTGAAATGACTGTCTTGCTTTAAAAAATACATATAATCGTAAAGGTTTTTTTTCTTTGAATGTATCCACTGTCTGCAGAAATCACGTTTTAAGAAAGTGAACAACTATTGTTTTCTGTCTGTCTTAACGTATTGTCTTCATGACTACGGCATGTGTTTGTAGCAGGAAAATCTAATTAAAACTGAGTCAATTGTGTGAAATCAAGGGGAATCTTTGCCAGAAGAAAAACACATAATGATGATAATGCAGGTGAATAGATCATTAACGTTCTTCACTTAAAGTTACCTGACAAATAGAGGCTTACTCTGGACTAAAACAAAGACCCTTTCATGATATGAGGAAGATCATTTCTGCCTTTTGCCTCACTAAGGTGTTTCTTTCACTAAGGTCTACAAAACAGCCATCCTCCCTTCCCAATCTCAACTTCATGCAGACCGTTAGCACGATGGAACTGGATAAACTTTGCAAAAATGACTAACTGAAGTAGTGTTCTTAGACCACTGCCCTGAAAGTGGTGGGAAGATTTAATTTCTATTCTGCTTAACAAGGTTGAAAGAGTTCGGTTCTTAGTTAACACTGACCGCTAAATGGATAGGAATCAATAGTTCCTCACTAATGCCACAGTAAGGCAACTCCTTTATTGACCTTTCCATTAACACTAAGCAGCTGAAATGCAAAAAATAAATAGACCAATCATTTTAATTTTGAACACCTGCCAAATCAAGTGCTTCACTGGGGTTTCAGTGTTCCTATGTCCATCTTGTCATGTATCTACCTGCATTCTTTTACGACTTACCAGATTTCAAAAACCTCACTTCTTAAGATTTGTTTGTTTGGTGATCGTGTGTACTTAGTGCACATAGCCCAGGAAAATCTAAAAATAAAAAAAATTGTAGACATGAAACAAATAGCTTCTGTCCAGTAAAAAAACTTCTCATATTTCACAGTTACTCAGAAATACTTTTCAGAAAAGTAAACAATTAATTAACTTGATAGGGGTGATATACAAATTTGATACAAAGAGCCAATGAGAGAGTTTCTGTCTAATGATCCCAGTCAATCTAATTAATGCATTCTGCTACATTACATTTTAAGAAGTGACCATTGTGTAATACACTTTGAAATATGCACAAGCTAATGGGATAAGATACAAAAATTATTATGCTGACAGTAAATCATATTACATTCCTAATAAGCATTAACTAGATAACTAGGTCAAAGCAGTATTATCTTAATTGATTTTTCAAAAGAAACCTGACAGAAAAATGTCAATGCTCGAATATTTCTTCATGCATCATTAAAACAAGATTGGCTTTTAACAAAAGAAGAATCCTTCACAGAATTGATTCTTGCTTCAGGCTGCCTGCAAGTAAGTGTATTACATAAAAATCTATACAGGATATTAAAACAACACCACTCTGCAAGACAGTTACAATTAAAAGCTGACACCCCCCCCACCACCACCATGTGTCTAATACAGTAGGTTGCAGTAAATGTATCTAAAGTCTTCACAGCCAGTATAAACCATATATGAAAACCACTCAGTTTTACTATTTGGGTGGAGAAAAATAAAATCTTCTAAATCAGTACATTAATAACTTACCCATTTCATAACTATATAGCAATTAAATAAACATTCAAGAAAACCGGAAAAAAATACTACCTTGGAGCTATAACCATAAGTACAAACTCTGCATCTAATATAATGAACATTTCAGTGTGCAGAGTGGGTATTGTTCTGACATCAGAAATTTCCAATAGTGACTGTGAGGTAAAATGCAATATGCAGAAAAAATAATATATAATACTAGCAATAGTACAACGCTGCATAAGTTCAACAATAGATCTTATTGCAGATACACATATAGATTGATCAGAGAAAGATTGGCTGATCCATCTAAACACTAGTAGC
This sequence comes from Steatornis caripensis, assembly GCA_013398225.1. Classification (NCBI taxonomy): domain Eukaryota; kingdom Metazoa; phylum Chordata; class Aves; order Caprimulgiformes; family Steatornithidae; genus Steatornis; species Steatornis caripensis. The sequence goes on from VZSC01015414.1 coordinate 113,843, forward strand.
TCATAAACCTCAAAGTGATGAATTGTAGTACATTTGTGGCTTGGTAGTACATAAGGCATTCATTTTGTCTAAATAATCACAGTTCATTTGCTTGGATTGTTTAGTTTGTGAAGGTGTAAGCAGAAAATGCACATTATTTCTTATTTTTAATGTCTTTTTTAAATCTATCCCCTATTCAAGAACTTTCTTAGAAATATCTAATGTTATTACCAGCTACTCAATGCAAAATAACTTGATGGCTAAACATTTTTCTTGCCAAGAAAAGCCTGAGTGCCTACATGTGTTTTTCAGCATATACATTTTTCCCTAATGCTGAGGATATTTTAGTGCCCCTCATGCAATTTGTGAGTCATTGCCACTTTCAATAGTCAGGAAAGAATGTTAGTAGAAATTTCAAAACATCATTTCAGGGGTACAAGCTGTTCAAAGGCTGATCTCAGCCCTTGGGGTGGTGAGAAGGGATGGGGCAAGGTAAGCCTCCACGTTCTGTGACGATCTAGACTCCAGAAAGTAATTTAGAGAATCAGCCTAATTTAGAAGGCAGCTATCTTCTCCACCAGCTCTGTCCCACTTAGCTCTAGAGAATTTGCTTTTTATAGTACCACTTGATCTGAATGTTCAGTTTTACATGATTTCTCTAAGATTTCAAAGCAGGAAGTGTCAAGAGTGTGGTTCTGTCCTAACTCACTTCTTTTTAAGTCAGGTGCAGAAGCTGGTGTAAATTTTCTGGGGAAAAATGGCGTCTGACAATCTGTGTAACACCAGCCCAAATTATCATAAATTCTGTGAGAGTTTTGAAGCAAGTAGCAGCGCGTGCCCTTTTCCTGCTGTAAAATGCCCCATTTCATAATCCAAGCATATTGTCCATTAAATGCTTGCATAGAAATACCTGATGAAAAAGGTCAGGCAAATCCTGGGTAACTGGTGCAGTTACCCCATGCAACTCAAATCCTGGTGGCTATTCAGCAGCTTTGATCTTTGATCACAGTAGTGGCTTAGTTTACTCTTCAAATTACCACAGGCATTGAAAAATATTAGCTAAAGTGAATGTTTTCTGTTAGTAAAGGAGGCTACTGCAGAGTATGCAGTCCACCAGCAAGGCCTAAGAAAGGGGGAGAAGTCAGGCTGTATGTTTGCTTACTGAAAGGGACTCTGGAAAGCAAATGAACAATAAGAGGTCAATAGCATTTATTAGTTAAAACTCAAGCCCAACTTAAGTCCTTATTTTTATGTTATCATCAGAACTTCTGTACTAGTATAACATAAGGCATCCAAGCCATATGTCCCAGGAGTTGGCCCATCATTTGTCACTTCCCTATATTTCTTCCTTTTCCAGAGATCTGCCAGACACAGGAAGGTAAGTAGAATCTGCTCGGAAGATAGGCAGGAAATAATGCTTATAATGTAGTGGAGTAAGGAGGGAGAAAAGGAAGGTTTGTGGCTACCAAGATGAGGTAAGTTGCAGGAATGGGAAGAGAAGACCACTGTCCTACTTTTAAGGCTTCCCTTCCAATTTCCTTCTCACTGACATGTCCCACTTGTTGTCTACTTGCATTACTTCAACTTTTATATATCAGCAGTGGAATAAGTCATAGTTTGATATTTTGGTTGGCTTATAGGTACTTTGAAACTATACCAGCAGGCAAAAAAAAAGGCAGGATGAAGATTTCTTCTTAGTGTTAACTGAATAACAAGAGTTTTGCCATGTAACAATGTTGTTATGAGTAACTTTCTATTTTGCTCTTGCTTAAACGTCACTTTAACGTGTCTCACCTTCTTGAAACAAATCAACTTGTGATATCCTTTGATCATTTATCTCTCATTCTCATATCTCCCTTCTGTATATTACCACTATCCTACTGTTAATATGTAATCCAGAGATGCTGTGTTTTCAACAGCAATTATAGCAGGAGAGAGAGATTGTATGCTTGTTTCGTTTTCCTGCCAAAATATCTGATACTATAGATATTGGGATGGGAGATGGCTTCTTCAGTGACTTAGTACGTAGTAATGGAATAGTTGGGGGTTTTGGTGACATTACCAGCTTATTTGATGAATTTGTCTCATTAGCCTTGTTTAACCACATTTTTTCTTTAGCTCTTCCATATTCTGGGAAAAGAAACATTTCATTTCCCTTGTAAACAGAAAAGGTTTCTCTGAAAGTATAACCACTTTGTGATATCAATATCTTTTCAAAAAAATATGCAGGCCACAAACTACTATCATCCCAGTCAAAAGGAGATCTTTTGAAGGATGATTAGAAAGAACTATTTACCTTTTCTCAAAATAAAAAATTCTTATTCCATGAAATTATAAAGCGGCTAATTTAAAACAAAAAAGTTCTCTATTCAGACAGTCTGTGAAAATTATTGCCTCAAAATACCCTTGTGGCCAAGAACTGAACAAGAGCCAAGAACAGACCACATATTTCCATAGACAGACAGAACTCAAGTGTAGTCCTATGCCACTCTTCAACAAATATCAAGAAAGTAATTTTGCAGTCTTGCAGTGTTACATTGTTGACTGTACTGTAGATTAGTTCTTCACCAATTTCTTTAGATGCACAATCAGGCGCTTCATTTCTTCAGAGTACTTTGCTCTCATGCCATATGCTTAGGTAATACTGTACGGGTAACATTTTGTTTTGATATTGTCTAACCATGTTCTAAACATGTCTTAGCATCCTTGCCTGACTTTTGGCAGTCCTCAGGATTTAGTTGTGTCAATGCATTTCATTAACGTTTTACCTCCTGCCTCTTCCAGGTCATTATTGAAGCTGTTAAATAAGATCGGGTTTACAGAATTGTTATTGCATCCTTCTCAAAACCTTCCTCAGAAAAATAAACTATTTTTTGTTATTTGTCCTTTTTTTGTGATGTAATTTTCCAAAAGCGCTCTTCCCTGACCCGATTCATAATATTTTTTTCAAACAAGCTCTAATGAAACACACTACTGAAAACTGTACTAAAATTCCTCTGTATTCGATGTATATTATTTTCATTAAAGCTCATTTTATAATTTTTTTTAGAAAGTAAAATTAAGTTCATTTTTATGCCCATCTACTTCTTAAGAAACAAGCCATTTAAATATGCATTACTTGAGAAAGTCCTTAATAAGGATGAATTAAAGAACATGATCAGAATTTATTTTATCTGATTAATTTACATCTTCTATTTGTAGCATCCAAACCATAAAACAATAACTTGGAATAATCAATAACTAGATAAATGTTGTGAACAGATGTTGCTTTCTCAGACATTACTGAAATTTGCTTCATTTCAACAAAAAACAGCCAAGCACAAAACCCCCCAAAATAAATCAGCTTGAACTAGCGGAAACACTCAATTTGAAATTAATTTCACCTATTTTTAGTCATGTAAAAGCAGTACATATTGTCTTAACTATTGCTCTAGACTCTTTTCAAGTATGAAGAGAAACTTTTAAGTGGAAGGTGGTTTATTCCGTTCTGAGGCAGTTGTTTAAACATGGTGGAATGACTCAATTTCGGACTTCCCCATCTCTCTCAGTTGATGTGAGTAGGAACCTCATCCAGAACCTTTAAACAGCTGACGATGGTTAAGATTAATTTCTTCCATCATGTAGATATGTTTTACATATCAAATTATGGTACAAAAGGCTAATCTAGAGAGCAATGATGTCATTTTTTGTCATAGACATGGTTTCAAGAAGGACTACTTCACACAGTCAAATGACCAATGCAAATCCCAACAAGGCCTTTGTCTTAACTGGGAACCTGGAAACAGATGATCTCTTATGAGTGCTGAGTAGAGGGATGGGATCACCTACCTCAATCCACTGACGATGCTCTTCCTAGTGCATCCTGAGCATTGCTGGCCACCTTTGCCTCAAGGACATACTGCTGCCTCATGTTTCACTAGGTGTCCCTAGGGTCTTTTCTGCAAAGCTGCTTTTCAGACAATCAATCTCCATCCTGTATGGGTGGCTGTTTGGGATTTCTTCTTCCAGGGATGGGACTTGGTGTTTCCCTTTGCTAAACTTCAGGAGATTTCTGTCAGCTTATTTCTCCAGCCTGTCAAGGTCCTACTAAATGGTAGTGCAGACGTCTGGTGTATCATCCATTCCTCCCAACTTTTTATCATTTGCAAACTTGCAATTGCTACAACCTTCCAAAGACAATTGAGCTGTATTTGCAATGGCAAGAGCCAGCTCCTCAACCTTTCTGGCTACATCCCATTAGGTCCCATGGTCTTATGTAGGCCCACTGGTTTTGATTTTCCCTAACTACTCCTACTGAGCTGTAAATGTGCATTACTCTAGACATTCCCACTGACATCAGGGACCTGAGGTTCCTGAAGACAAATCTTAACAGTGAAAAATGAAGCAAAGCAGTCAGGGAGTGCCTCAGCCTTTCCCACATCCCTTGTCATGAGATCAACTGCCACATCCAGCAGCAGAGCTGTATTTTCCTGTCATCTTTTTGTTACTGATGGACCTGTGGAAGCCCTTTGTGTTACCTTTCACAAGCTCTCCAAATTCAGTTCCAGGAAGGCGCTGGCTTTTCTAACCCCATCTTTGCATGCTCGGACTCCTCTCCATACTTCTGCTGAGTGACCTGATCCTACTGCCATCTTTGGATGCTTCCTTTTCTGTTTGAGTATTTTTCAGGAGATGCTTGTTCATCCAAGTGTGCCTCCTGCCACCTTTGCTTGTTCTCTTGAACATGGGGATGGAAGAGGAAAAGCTTAGAGGATGAGGGACAAATTCTCTGGTCAAATAGGTGGATGCTGGTCAGATATGTTTCTGTAGACAAGTAATGTGTAAGGATACTTGTCATCCAAAAAGAGGGTGAAATCTCATCTGCTTTTGGCAGCCTTTTCTCATAAGTGCTTAGCGAAACCCAAAAGATTACCCAGTGTAGTCTTTTTTGCTGCCATCTTTGCAGCTGATCAAAATCTTTAAACGTAGGTACATTTTAAACCTGCTATTTAAAACTCCTACCTCACTCTAAAAAAAAAGTAATTGTAAAAATATGTTTGTGGACAATGTGGGTTATTTTCTTGGCAGGTGATGTGGGGAGAAAAGACTTGGGTTTAGCTTCTTCGGATGTTGCCATCTTTTAACTGATTGGGTGAAATTTTTCTCTGCCACGAATATGCAAGAAGCTGGGGTTTTTTCAGATAATCTTTAATCTAGAAATATTTGAACGTAAAATCTCCCAGACTTGGTAGCCTACCACAAAAATATACTTTGATTCCTGTGAAAATATTCTTGACTTTAGATAAGAAACAATTTTCTGAACATCTCTTTGCACCTTTCCAATGTTAGAGCTTCTCAGGTTATCTATTCTAGTCATGTTGCATCATGAGGAGGATGAGGCTGTGAGCAGCTTTCACTGTAATTATTCACCCTGACATCAAGGGACTAAAATCATAAAAGGAAAGTCCACAAGAAAATTAACAATTGAGTATTCAGAAAAGGGTAAATGGAGTTAAGTAAATAAGGCCCAGGGCTACATATTCAGTGCTACTAAATCTCAGCCTTTCCTGGCTGCCTACCCTATTTTCTCACCCATTTCGGTGTGGTCCTGCTGTGAAATACGTGGTGCTCTCTAAGGCTGAGAAGGGAAGGAGAATACTGAAGAACTGGAACTGCAGGAGAAGCAGTGAGAGGCCAGTTGGGTATTGGTTCAGAATTAAATGCTAATTTGAGACTGGCAGAAACTACTAGTGAGATTCTTGGAATTTGAGGAGAGTCTGGAAACAGCAAACTCCCAGTGAAACCTCCTAACGAGAGAGTGCCAGAAATCACCCTAACCCAGGAATGTGTAAGACTCAGTGACAGCATAGCAAATGCACTGGGAAGTAAAAGCAGAAAATTCAAAAGTACCTGTTTACCACTAGGGAAAAAGAATTCTTGGAGTTGTTCTTGCTTTTTTTTTTTAATTGACAAGATTTTTTTTGGTAAACTTTTAGAATTGGTAGTCAAACAAAAAATGTAACACCGAGTTTTATTTTATTTTAGTCAATATTCCTCAAGCCCCCTCTAAGCATTACGGGTCAAGTTCCCAGAGGAAATAAAGAGATTAATGCAACTTTCAGTAATGTTCACCTAGCTGCTGAATATGGTGTTTGGAAAGTAAATTGAACACTGAATTTTAATTACAGCTGTTTTAAGATACATAGTGCAAAAGTACAGGGGAAAAGGTGTGCTTAAATGTTAGTGCTTGAGGTAAAGGAAAATGCAGAGAGGAAATTTTGGCTTGCTCTCAGAGCCCTAAGAGTTTGGTCCTTCTCCACAGGACACATACAGACATTGTACAGGCCAGTGACTGTTACCTTTTTATATGCCTTAAAGATTAATAAAATGGCTGGTAACTGCTGTTGCTGGGTTTGTACAGTAATGTCCCAACAAGAGGTATGTGACAGTTTTTACTTTGAATTTGTAGTTCAAAACATCACTGTGCTTACTTAGAGATTGAAGCAGAGTTTAGAGTGTTCAACTTTGGTTTCTACTTCTGAAAATCTTGATCAAAATCAATACTGTAAATAAAATGAAACTACAAAGCAAAACATCCCCAGTTCCCCAGTATTTCTTAACACATGAGAAATGCACAAACAAGGAGATATTTGTGGCCTGAGCTCATGATCCTGTATTTTCTCTGCAGCAGCAACTTGGTGTGATATATCATCACATTATTAAAATATATTTAATTTAAAATAATAAACAAGCCTGCTCAGAACTGCTTACATGCACAGTTCTGTCTCCTGAAAGAATGTAGACAGATAATGAAGTTGAATAATGGATTCAGAAGTGCTGGTTAATGTTTTATCTAAGTAAACTGAACCAACAAAACATTCGATCACTTCAAGATCAGATCCTACTCACTGATCTCTCTGCGGGGTTCCACAGCAATTAACATTTTCACAGACAATTGTACTTAAAATAGTTCACTTACAGGTCTGCTGTTAGCACTATAGCTCTAAATAAGGTAAGTGTACTATTTTTCTATGTACAATGTTAAGTTTCTCTGCTGTTTCATTGCAATAGCTAGGGAAAAAAATTTTTACCACAAAAAAAAGAAAAAAACAAAACACAAACCCAACAAAACCAAAAATGGAAAGAGTCATATACCCTCCGAAATACAAGTATTGTTCCATTTCATTAACCATCTGTGCTACGCTGTGGTGACTTTCCTCTTTGTCAGTTCTGCATGGGCATACTCAGTTGGGATTTGGGAGTGAGAGGGACCATTCCAGAGCAACAACAGCTGTCCTATGTGGCCTAACCTTCTGATAACCATACAGTAATTATGACTGCTTCTTGAACAATTCAATTTCTGCCCTTTTTCTTATTGTGTAATGAGATAGTCTTAAGTGTAAAGGGAAGCCAGCCAACATGGGAAGCCCATTTCCTGAGAAAAGGAGAGATGTGCCACAGAAACATCTGTGTATATATGTGCGAGTTATACAAAGTCAAATTACGCCCATAAATTCCAGGTCACCGGAATTCATGTTATTTTAGATCTGACCGAAGTTATGTCTTTTAAAATGGGAAATCCAAAATCAGGTGGAATTTTTTGTTTCTCTCCCCTTTGATTTCATTCCCCCACTTTTTAGAATTGGGCCTTATAAAATAAGTAACACAAAGCCTCCCTCTCTCTGCCTGTCACTCTCTCTTCTCTTGCTTTTCTCTGTGACTTGCAACTTGTTCAGCTTTGGAAAACTGACAGGGTAGTACAACAAAAATAACCTCAGTAACTTTAATACTCCTTGTTCATTTTGCCAAACTAGGACAAACATTAAGAAAATTCAGGATGAAGAAGTACGATTGTGTGTATGTGTGTTTGTGTGTGTGTGTGTGCATATGTGTAAATTTCTTGAAACTCTTCATTCAGTAGCCTTGGGCTGGAGCACATGATATACAGGGAGAAACACACACTGCTGCATTGGTTTAGCCTAGAAAACAGAGTCCTAATAAGGGAAGATCTAATTGAGGTGTTCCACTTACTTAAGTAGGGAGTACAAAACTTATGGGGAAGACAGGGACAGATTCTTTCCTGAGACACACAGCAAAAGGACAAGAGGCAACAGTTAAAGGGTTCGACATGTGAAATTCCAATTAGATGCAAGGGAAAAAGTGTTTACACGATGGTAGTTTACTACTGGAAGAAGCTGGTGAGAGGTGATGTGGAACCCCCATCCTTCTCATCCAGGACTCAGACAAGACTCTGAGCAACATTATGCAAATTTTAAACTGGCTCTACTTGGAGTAGGAGGCTGGAAGAGAGGTTCTCTGCAACCTGCACTTTTCTAAAATTCTACGATTTCTTTGACTGCATGCTGAAAGAGTAAAAACCCAGAAATCACTGCTCTGGAAAATGCTATGTCTTTCACAAAAGTGATTCTTTAAAAAAACCCCTGAACTATCAAATCTTTGTTATCTTATTCCCTGCACCACCACCACCCTCTCAAAAAAAAAAAAAAGAGAAAAGGCATTTCACAGAAAATACAAAAGGAAAAAACTGAGACCTACCAGATATTATATCATATGTAAAACTTTCCAAAAATTGGATTCCTCAAAATCCTAATTTATGAGAAGCTGTCAGCTGTTGTACTGATCTTTTCCCCTAGGTTTTTTTTCCCTTTCCACACTAAGACTGCACTTTGAATTCTATAATGCTTACATCTGAGTTCATGTAGGTAATAATTTGAAGTTTTAGCTATATTTTCAAAGTGTATTTGAATCTGTGATCTACTGAGAAATCTGTTTCCACTGAGACACAGTCTCATCGATTTACCTGTTTGGTACCCAACTCATGAGCACCAATATAGTTGAAAACAACCTGTCCAAAGGATTTTATTTGTTTGTTTGTTTGTTTGTTTGTTCATTTGTTTGTTGGTTTTATAACAACTCATGTCTTTTATTCCTTTTTTATGTAGAACTCAAATTGGTTTTAATACATGATTGAAATCTATAAGCATGACAGGATCAGGAGGAAGATTACTTTCTTAATAATAGGAATTTAAGATCACTTTGATGTTTAAATGTGTATTGTCACCTACATAAGGAATATCAGATATCAGTGAATATACCTACGATGTATTTTCTGAACATGGTGATACCCACTAAATTCAGACTATACAAAATCGGCTTTGCTTTAATTGCACAACTTCAACTGTTCAGCAAGTACCCTCTAATTTTCTGATGAAGCTACCTATAAAAAGATCTATTTTAACCATAATCATCTCTGAAGTTTAAAACCAAACAGTACTGTTCCACAGTTAACATACTTATGTCATGGTGTATCAGTTGTTAGTGTTTACACTCAAGTGAACAAAACCAGAAACATTCTTCAACAATATGGATTAATATTAAGGAAAGTATGATTAGTTAATATAAAACTATAATTGTTTAATAAATATTTCCAAAGTGAATGCCTACTTCAACAGTTCTTTATTGATGTTATTTAATAGGTCGGGAAACTACTTTATTTAGAAATTCATGCACCAAATAATTCCATGTAATCAGACTGATTTGTCGCAGTGGCAAGTCACAATTTAACCTACATTCTGTTTTAGCCTAGTCCATAGTAACCTTTATATGCATATTACAAAATGATGCAGAGACTACCAAAGATAATGTGGTACCAAATTCTGGCAAAATTCATCTTTCAGTTATAAAATTCTTAAATACAGTCAAATACAGTTTAAAATGTTAGAAAAAATGTAGTATATTTATAAATGGAAAATACGCATCTGTTTTACAACTTCTTAATACGAGAAGATGCTGCTTTAACGTGTTTTTTCTTTCCAAATAAATTATGTCTATACCAAAACAAGAACCATGGTTTCTTGTGAGTTTTCTTAGACGAATATGTTTCAAAGACATCATGTTTTACAAATTGTACAGCTAAATTATAAGAATGACTCACAATAAAACTTTATATCTTTTATTTGCCATACTCCTTAAAAACTCATTATAGTGTTGATGTAATAATGTACTTGCAATAAATAGCAAGGAATGCCTAGCATTAAACAAAATCTTACATTCAAATCCATTTATGTTGCATCAAATAATAACACAGAACAGCACAAACCTTGCTCCACAGCCATCTGCAGTGAGAGAAGGCCTTGACAATAGCAGAACCAATGTGATTTCACTGCAAAATGCAAATCTGGATACCAGCAGGTAAGGATGGTCAGGTATCCTTCAATAAAATTTTATTGTGAGAAAACTCTGATTCATCTGAACTAAAACTTTCTTCTAACTTAATGAAAACATTTTTTTTAATAAGTGTTTCTTCAAGTCTGTGATAGGACACTTGTCAGAAACAAAGCCCACAATCCCATGACTATAGGGAATGCAGCACTCTCAATGTGAGAGAGGTCTCTCCTATTGGGCAAATCTAGGATTTGAAAATTAAGATCTCGAGCTCCTCTGCAGATAGCCCAAACCTCTGGCTGCCAGGAGGACTCTCATATTTTTGCCCAGGAGTTCCTGAAGCTTGCCAAACATGCCTGGCACCCATGATTTCTGCATGCAAAATGAGCTGGATGCAGCCAGAACACATTGAGTATTTTGCACATGCATGGAAGTATTCATTGGGAGATTGACAGCACCAGTTTCTCTGGGGCTTCTGCACATCCTCACTGCATGGACCCACACATGAGTCGCGTAAGGAGGATGCACAGGAAAATTCAGGCTTGTGATAGATCCAACTATTCTAACTACCTAAGGTTTTAAGATTATCACAGCATGGGATGTGGACAACTGTCATGGTCAACATGCTCCAGGAAATGACTTTCTAGCCATCCTGACTGATTAACAACATTGGCTGCTTGTGCTCATTAACACTTTAAGGTTTGGTGCTTGGAAGATAGAAATATGTTCCTTGAGACATTTGGTGAAGACCCTGTTTCATTCCCTTGTAAGGGGTGATGGTCATATATTCAAAGACCTTTCAGCTTTGAATTCTTCACTGTTGTAGGACATGAAAAAGTTTTCAGAAGTTTTTTTTTTTTTTCCTTCCCAATCCTAACACTTATCTGTAGAAGACAATCCGGTAATAAAGCCAGTTCTTGACAATGGATACATGAGTTCAAATGAACAGCTAATCTTTACGAATTTTAAAATATTAAATGGAAAAAAGTTATGTATCACCTTTGTCTTTTATTTTATTATGGACTATGAATACTGTGGTTTTATAACAGGGGGAAAAAATGCATCTTTGGCTAATGTCTTACTGTAAACAGCAAGACTGCATCTGAAGGCAGATTGCCCTATGTAATTTTCAGATGGGCCATTTAAAGATTAATGTTACGATTTTTCCATTACTTCAGAGCACTGGTTACCTAGATGTTGTATATACATTGCTCACAGGTTTGTTTCTGGTATAAGTGTGTAAACAAGAATGTGACTAGTGGTAAGAGCAAGAAAAAAGTATGTGAGAACAGCACAATTTCCACTGTTCCTCTGCCGCACTTCTTAGGAGGCCTGGAGTCCCTTCTTCTTCTGAGATTTTTCACTATTTGAGTATTAAATGAACAAGTCAAATTTAGTGTAGTTATACTATGAGAAAAAATAGCCTTATCTCATGGGGGAGCAGCAGAATATTGTGCAGAGACCATTCCCCTGACATCAACTATGTTTGGCAGATGGTGCTGTCAGTTCAGGTCTGTGTTTATTCTGTCATGCATGTGGTAGCATATTTTAAAATGTACAATCTCATGTATTATCTATGGGCTAAAAGCATGCAACACAAGCGAGACTATATCACAGGAGTTAAACTTCTGTAAACAACTAGCAGTGGTTGTGTAAATGCTATTTTCTTGACATAAATAACAGAAACATATGGCCAGAGACAGGAAGTGGGTGATACCTGGATAGATTGATATCCTGCTAGACAAGTGGCTATATTTATGACATGATTCTGCCTGACAGTGAAAGAGGAGGGGAGGAGAGCTAATGACTTTTTCATGAACTCTCTGACAACATATATTTGACCACTGAATAGCTTTGCTCAACAATCTGATTCTCTGCATTGTTGTTAAATACGTTCAATGAAGATGAGGAAAATATTGGGGTCAGAAGTAGAAGGTAAAACTCCGATTTCCCATTTTCTTAGAGCAACTTATGTTGAAACAACATTGTCATTCTAATAGTTTAGTACTCACATGATTTCCAAACACTAGTCCTTTACTGGAGAATACAAGTCATGTGCCAGTAGGGTCCCACTGTAAATATTCTATTACTGTTATGGCCTGAACTTTAAAGTGAGAGGTTTAATACCACAATATTTATTTTATAATCCTGCTTCCTTCCTATTTCCTGATAAAAATCATGGCTACAATAAGTTTAAACCCTTCAGTATAAAAATTGCCACGTTCTCATATTTGAGTGTAACTCATTGAGTACTACTGCATCATAGGAAACCAGAACCACATACATTTTCAGATTCTGCCTTTTACTACATGTGACTCCTCCACAGCATACCAGAACAGTGAAATTTAATGTTTCTTGTGTCTGAGCTATTCTGTTCTCAAACTTAGTTTATGAAAACACATAACTGGACAAGATTTCTGACAACTGGACAAGATTTCTTCCATCCAGTTATAAATGTGGGCCAAACCATGTTTTCTGGCACATCTATGCAACTGCTCTCCACCCTAATTCTGCCCCCAGCAATAAAGATTCAGTTGCCTTCCTTTCAGCGTGGCTCTGTTTCTACAGTCTACCATAGCTTCCTGAAGTGTATGCTAATTTGTTTTTAAATGATGATGCTCATGATGTACTAGAATCTCCTGTAGATTACTCTTTCAGTCGTAACGGGTCTGCAAGGACGAGCTAGGGTCAGATCAAATTTGGATTTTGTGACTACAGCTGATGGATTATTCTCTAGTAAACACAAGAAGAATGACTCTTGTAGATAGATGTTTGAACATTGCCTTTTCAGTCTCACATGTAGCTAAATTAGCAAAATGTCAATGGAGAACATACATAAACAGAAAATTCCACTTCTGGTGAGGAAGTTAGCAGAGTTGGTTCCTAAATAAGAAGATGCAGAAAGAAACTATCTTCAGGAATAAATCTACTTTTACAAAGCAATTCAAACAAAAGACTGCTTCCAGAATTTGCACTGAACTTGCAGAGCATGAAAAAGAAGCTGTTGAAATCCTGGACTCCTGGAGCCAAATCCTAGAACCTTTAAGGTAAACTATTTTTAAATGAAGCAAAATAGGGCCCAGCATGCCTGAGGTTCAAACCACCCTCTTCATCCGATTCAGAATATTTTGACCATCTGGAATACTCAGTGATCTTTTCCTGTGTTTCTGTGCCTGGGTCTGATGAGCTCTGTCTCACAAGGGACCCAGAGGGAAGCATTCCCATTCTTTACAGTACACTGGTTGTTAAAATACAGACCCTCTATGTGGGAGGCCAGAGCTCAAATTCCTACTTTGCTTTAGTAGGCTTCAGTTCACATTTCCTATTCCTCTATAAAGTGCCTCATCAACACCAAATAGCATATTCCAGGGAGTCTGCGTGTTTGTCATATCCACCTATTGCCTCTGTTCCACTATGGTCAACACCATTAAACATCCACTGGTGCAGAAACTCGATATCCCATGGTTTAAGATCCCTACAAGCAATACCCTATGTTTTTAGATGCATTACAATACATATTTAATTACTTACATAAAATGCACTTATCAAGAAAACACCTTTGGCCAATCCTTCCCATTGAGTGTTAGATTTTGACATACAGTTTAAACACAGGAAAGTCAAGAGCTGAGGCAGGAATCCTGGGTTTGTATGCAGCATTTTCAAACACACAGTGGCCAGGTCTTTGATCCAGTAAGACTTCTTTTTGTGTACACTCTTAATGTGGCTTTTATGAAGCAGAAGAAAAAGAAAATGCTCAGACTTTTTATACAGCAAGTGAAAGTGTACCATGAAGAGCAGGGGGACCCTTAGGTGAGGCTTGTACACTCTGCACTCCCTGTTATGTCAGCCCTTAAAATCTAGACCCCAAGAACTAGAAATTAGATATATCCCTCAATTATAATTTCCAGCACTGCGACATGTTTGCTAAACACCTTCTAACTTGTATCAAGCTACGATTAATAAAATGACATTTAGAACTATAATCAGCACATAATCACTTAGTCAACACCTGCTGATAACCGATCATGTTTTCAACATCTGAGTTAGGGCTGATGCCTGAAATATGTTGTGTGAATCAAGAATATTTACATGCACATTAATAATCATATTCTTGGCATCTCAAACAATCTGCATGTAAATGCAGAAAAAAAGTGCCTCTTTTCCCACAGAGTTCCTCATTATCTGCTTCAATGGGAACATTTAATCATTTCTAAGACATTGGGGAAAACCAGCAGTGGCACGGATACTTTCCTTGAGTTTGTGCTGTTGTAGGATAGTTGTAAACAGAAGGAATCACTCATGTAGTGTAGTGTCCACGAACTGAGCGAAGCACCTGCACAGCGAAGTGTTGGCAAACTCAACTTGTGTGTCATCCCCTGTTACTTTCAGAGAAGCCCCTTGAGTGCTTGCTAGAAAACAAAAAAAAGAGGAAACATATGCTCATGCAGAGCTTGAAACTGTAGAGAATGTGCAGCAGTCTATTAAATGTATAAAGGTTGATTTGCTGATGTCTTTCTATTGCTAATTTCTCTGCACCTTGGATCCATTCACTGTATGTCTGACTGCATGGATTGATCTAGTGAATAACAGAGGGAATATTCATTATATGCTAGAAAATTGTGTTGTTTGTGAAGATTCCTTTAAAATTTAAATTCTTTTCAAGACAGTCAGCATAAGAGAAGATGTCTTCATACATTCTACAGATAGGTGGTATTTTTTTCTCCTAGTTTCATTTCACAGATAAATATAAGATAATACTCACCAAAGTATTTCCTGAGAACTGATCATATTCAACTATCCTGTATGGATCTAGAAAAATGTTCAGTTTCAACCAATGTCATATTAGCCAACAGTGACAACTAGTTTTGCATTACTGTGAATGAATTGAAAATTTATCCCAAAATAAAACTGATAGTGTTTCAATTTTAACTTAATTTTCTCAACATCTGGAAAAAAAAAGGAAGGGAACCCCTAAAAATTCCTGCAGCATTCTTCCAAAGTCTAGCTTTTCTTTTTTCTCACATAATTTTGCAATGTGTATTACTCAAGCCTTCCCCTGTGCCATGAGGCCTGAGGAGTGTGAGGATCACTCAGTTTGAAGATGTGGTTTTTTCCGCCTCATACTGCGCAGGACAGGGGTACCTGACTCTCATCACAGCTCAGATTTTGTTCCTCACCCATAACCTCATTTGTTCTTCAACGATAACAATACCCTGAGCAAGGTCAGAGGCAGTTTGGTGTAGGTTTGTTTGTCTCATAGGCAGAAGAGACTGTATGGGGAAGTACTAGACCTGCACCAACTATCTGCTAGGCATTATTTCTGTGGACCCTTTCCAGTCCTTTCATGTTAGCAGAACTGGCATGTAAAAAAAAAGCTGCAGTGAATCAATGAATCAACCAAACAATCAAGCTGTGAAAAATCCACTGGCTGCAGCAAAATCTTCCTTGGGATGTGTGAAATTAGGTGAATTCAAGTATACATGAAAAGTGCCTGTACAAACTTCAGATGTTTGTATATGATGCATTTCTACAGAGGTATCAACTAATACAATGCTTACTGTTTCTTTGCACTGCATGAGTAGAAACATAATAGTGTCTTGATACGTCAATATTCTACACAGAAATAAAGAACAACAGGAAAGAAAGAAAAAAGAAATAAAAATCTTCAGAGCAGCATTTCTTAAATTTCTATGTACAAATTTTGAAAATATAGTTTCTTATTATACTTTTTGCATTAATTATCATGATAATTTTGTTTAATTCTTGTGTTTTCAGCTCGGTATCAGACTTTTACTTTATTTGAAATGTAAGAAAGATGTGAATAAAGATCTTAAATATATCATAAAACCAGGTCTCTTTCGTGGCATTAATAAATCCTCTGGAGTCAAAAACTGGAGTACTTTAGAGCCATTAGCAGAAAACTGCTTAACTACAAATGGCCTGGTTGGTATATAAAATGCTTAATGTTAAAGCTGTTCCCAAGGTAAACATTCTGTAGTGGCTTTACAAATAGTGCATAGTAAAAAAATAATGGGACCTGTAATTGTTCAGTCATCTGCACAATATAAAGGTTAAGTATCTTAACCATACACAAAATGCGTTCAGGACTTGTAATGTAGGTTCTGGTATCTTTTGCACTTTGTGCCTGTTGTTATAAAACAAGGAGAAAACAAGCTGTCTATAGAGAATCTTATGCAGTGCTTTCCCATATGTCAGTCTCTAGGACAGCGCAATATTAATGTACGAGTGGTCAGCTCCTTTCATATACTACTAATGTACTGGAAAGTCTTCCGCACTCGGTGCTTTCCTTCATGTCTCAGGACATCTCGTGCTAGAGCACTTCCCCATGCAGAACAATATGGCCTTCTCTTGGAAAAGCCCTCTGGGCTGATCATTGTCAGGTTATGTTATGTTTTAACAGTAGGCACTTCAATGCTAGTTTTGTGCAGAGTTGTAGCAGGAACAAGAGGTCTAAACAAACAGAAGGGCCACTAGAGCCCTTTCATTTATCATTCTAACCTGACAGAAACCCCTATCTATTCCCTAGCCTTGCTGAATTTTACATGTTTCTTTTAAAACCTCTGTTTTTAAAAAGTATCTACCCTTATTCTTGGCCCTTCTGCATAAATATTTTCTTCCTTACTGTTTAGATAAGTCAGTTTGAGAAATTTGAAGGAAAATGTAAAATTAGACGTTACTATGTGAAAGGTTTTGACATAGCATAAACAAATATCGTTAAAAATTTTGGTGTTAGAGCATACATAGCATCTTCTATCTAAATATGCTATGAAGGTGTGAATTAATTAGTGCTCACATCACAACACCCTTGTGAATTAGTTAAGTAGTATTATAGCAAATATTCACAGGAGGAAAGAAATATAAAGACAATATAAACGTTGCTAGGTAACACAAGGAATGGCAAAGGTGGGATTTAAGCCCAGTTTTCTTCCCAGTGTTCATTAAAAACATTCCCTCTTTAATAACTGAAAGTGTACTGCTAGTCCATCTTAAACGAGCAATTGCTTACATGAAGAGTTGTGATAAATATTCAACTTTTCTTAAACACATAGCTAGAAAGTGCTCCATGAGCGCAGATTCTCAGTGTAAGTCTGTTCAGGTAACTAAGAAATCACTCAGAAGTTAGTCACAGCATTCTCCCACTGTCTGACAGTAACAATGGCGATACAGTTTGGAAAGATATCTTTTAGAGTTTCAGACTGGGTTCACTGCTTTTCGTCATGCAGCTGAAGCCAAGTATTATTTCAGTATTCATCATTCAATATTCAGTATTTCTGTATTTTGAATGAACTTTCCTCATGTGATCATAAAGGGACTTGTTTCCCAGTGCTGAGACGAGAAAGACGTATCCCCAAGAAGTACTGGCAATATGTTAAAAGCAATGCAAAATATTTAACATGGAAAAAGAACATGAAGTCAGAGCTCTGTTGGAGTGATTTATTTAGAAGAACTACTTGGACCAGACACAGGAGGTCTTTCTCTCTGATGGTAATGGGATGTATTTTGCTCACGTTTAGAAAGGGATTGGTTTGGGTGGGTGATGATTCTAATAAAGGACGAGGGAAAATTTATGAGTCTGAAAGGAAGATTAGTAGCATGGGAGATTTTGTATTTGGGGTATGAAAATATGCTGCATTTGTTGCGAGTAATGCTGTTTTGACGGAGAAGTGATTAATTTCCTGAGAATTGCAAGGCACATCTTTAGTTCAGAGAAGGATGATGATGGGGAATGTTAAATACTTCAGCGTATTCGTGAGAATTATGTGGGATTTGAGCAAGTGTTGAATCTGCGAGATTAATGGGGAATTGGTGGCACAGGGGAAGGATTAAATGTGTGCAGTCATGGGGTTGGGACCTAAGAGAGTCAGAAAGATTGGATTGGGAGGCACCACTTGGGGCATTGAGCGCATTCATTCACAATCTCAGCTAACTATGTGATAGATGTTTGGTTTAGATTTATCCACATAATATCTATTCTGCTTTCTTCCGCCTATCAAATTTCCCAGGACCAAAAGGAAAATTAAGGACTTTAGTAAAAGTCACAAGTACAGTATGTCAGAGAAAGGACATGGAAGAGATTATGGACACCTCCAATAGCTAAGTCCCTGCATTATCAGGGAAGTAATTAAATAATACTCTCAAGTGAGCCTAGAAAACAAGTACTATGCTCCGTAGTACAAAAGTGAGTCAAATTTCAAGTAAGGGAAATCTTTCCTTCTAAAGTCAAACTAAGTGGTCATTTTACTCCATGTAAATGCGAAAGTTACAACAGTATGGCACTGAACATTAATTGCAGTAGAATAACAGCAGAAGCAGCTGAATATCCTGCCTATGTCTTTACCCTAATTATGCCCAATTTCCAACACTCCATGGAAAAGCAAACTTTCCTTCCCCAAAAAAACCCTTGTTTATTAAGATATGAAAATATTCCTTCCTTTCTTCCAGAGGTGACTATTAGAGGTGCAAGGCACAAGATTAATGCGGTGTAAATAGACATCACTCAGTCTCATTTCAACTCCCTTGGTCCATTGGATACCTAGCAATTCATATCACAAGCCTAATACCTTTTTTCCCAGAATTCTTTTCGTGACGTTTAAAACCTTTCCTTCTTATCACCATCTTACACTTAGGTTCCTACTCCATTGCCCTATTTGAAAACTAGAAGTTCATTTCTTGGATAGTTAAAGATCACCTAGTTAGCAAGCTAAATGTATTTATGACCAATTTGTTATAATTTCTCTAACACTGATCTAATTCTTTAACTTAAAAACTCTTCTTTCTCTTGAGTATTTACCCCTGACTGCATTTCAGAGTTATTATATTCTCTCTAAACTGTCTTTCAATAATGCTAAAGAAGGTAGATTTTTTTAATCTGTCTTCATAAAATAGTTAGTGCATGTCCCTAATAAATTTTAGCTGCATTTAAGTCTGTATTTCCTGAATACAGATAACTAGTCCTGCATATAATATTCTTAATGAAGTCTTATGATTGTCTTCCCTGATGATATCAGTAATCCTGGCTTGTGACAAAATAACCTGATCTATTGCATCCTGGGAACTTGCCATTCTTTTTCACAATTGCATCGCACTAGTTGCATGGTTGTATATACCCAATTTTCCTCCATTTCATTAATTTCCAAGTGATAAGACCCCAGTCCCCAAACTTCTTGTTGTATGAACCCAAGCACACCATGTGTCTCATGATAATAACTTCCATTGTGTTCCTGTCTCACTGATCAACTAAGCATTCAAATTCCTTTAAAATACTTTTATGTCCTCAGTAATGGCAATACCTTATAGTGTGCTAAAAAATCATAATTCCACCCAAAAATCATAATAGCCTCCCATGAGCAGGAAAGATAGGTGATTCTTGCAGCTTGCAGTTGATATTTATTTGTACTGTAGTTTCTAAGAGCACCAATGAGTGCACAACACTCGTGCACGCGTGTACAACTATGTCAAAATGCTGTTTCAGCTTTGAGTCAAATACAGCTTGAGCAACAGTAGCATGTAAATCCAAACAGATGAGGTGAGTAAAAGATAATAGTGAGAAAATTTTGATTGACAGCTGCACCTGAGTGACTACTTCTATTCTTCCAAAGGATTTTGAACACAGATTCTGTGGCTGGGATTTAGAAGCCAGCAGGGGATCATTTGTAAGTTTCAGTCTTTTTGATCCCTGACCCAGTGGGCAAGGAAAGACTTGTCAGGAAAAACACTGTGTTTGGGAGAGCAGCTAAGTACAAGATGCTTAGGACCAGTTAGTCTGATCTAAATATTGTTTTAGGATTTCAGCTGACCAAGATGTTGTCCTATTCATGCTGCTTAATGTGCAATAGGATTAAAGGCATGCATAATCTGAGCATGTATGAAACCCTCGAGACCCAGCTGAATGGCATGCTGAGGCTTTTGGCTCAGATCCTGCCCAAGAGGTATTAATTCGGGTATGAATCAAATGAGGCTGGGAGCTGGTGTAGTTGTGCTAGTTACATCTAATGTCAAATTTAATGTCTCTCAGCTCTAGTAAAGCGTGTTGTCCAACTTGTGAGATTGCATTAAGAAAGGCAGAGTAATGCTATTTAATGTCTAGCAGGTCTGGAGCTCTGTGGAGTGGAGATGATTTCAAGATTGCCAACCTTTCCGCCCTTCCCTCAGTGCTGCTATTGCACAGACAACAAGCAGTCTCCCAAGCCTCTCCTCTCCTTGGTCTCCTAAGGAAGTTTCTGGTGATAAATCAAATGAAGCACAGAGGATTTGAGAGGAATAATAAATAATTATGAGCCAGATTGAAATGTCCTTTTCTCATAGCAGTTGCTAGGACTACTAACAAAAGAAATTACTTATGAATGCAAGTAATGGGTTTCCAATGTATCACTGTACACAGAAGACTGGATTAAATTGGAGTGCTTGGGCTGAAGCTCCTCTTTCATGTGACATTTAACCCTAATGGTACATCGACACTAACTTGTGGCTTGAGTGAAGGAAGATGACTGCACTAGTGACCTGATCTGGTAGACAGTAAACAAGAAGAGAGGCGACTGCAAGCTGGGGCAAGGTGATTGGCTAATGAAAACAAGACGCCACCAACGGGAACAGTGTGTGAGTCAAGGAAATAAGTAAATCTTCCCATATGTCTTTTATGTCCAATATTGAATCCAGAGTTTTCAGAAAGAAGATAGCATGAATGCTTTGCCAAGGTCAGGGGAGTTCCACTCTTAACTGGTTTCATCTTCTTTTTTCTCTGAGATGGCAGTACTCTCGTTCATACAGTTTGGGACCTTCAGAAATTCTCCGACTGCCTTTTATATAGAATAATTTAAGCCCCAAATTGTTCAAAATTTTGTTTAAATGATGAACTTCTCTAGCTATGAAATACACTATACCATATGTCTTGTGAGAACAGAATCACCCTGTGGAACAAAATTAAGAGCTTTCAGATGGATGTAATGAATATATATTGTGCTTTCTTCTTTTCCCTTTTTTTTTTTCTTTTCCTCTCAGTTCTGTATGGAATTAACATTTGAGTATATAAGACAAACTTCTGTAATCAAAGCATGTGTTACATTTGAGGTAAGATTACTATTTAAAGTAACTAGAAGACAACATTCTTATGCCCAGTGAAAACTAAAATAATGCCCAATTATACTTTTAAAAATTAAATTATTTTGTGGTTACTCATAATCCAAACCAAGAAAATAGGGTTTTAAAATCATTTCATGGGGAAATTGTAAATAAGTACAAATAGTTGATATGCATATAAAACCCGATCCTGGTAAGCTTCAAAAATCCATTAAAGAGAGATTTTGAAATTTAATAGTACTAATTAAAACAGCACTGTTTGGACCAACTTTAAGTCCTAAATCAGGTACAAACACTTCATTCCGTAGAGTCAAATTCAAGCAGGTTGACGGTTACAACTTTTCTTTCAAAGATCAAAATCCTTTCAGCTCTAAATACTAAGTCAGGCAAAAGCTGCATAGGAAACCAGTCCGAATCTCAACTGGAATACAAACTTGATTGGTGTACAAGTCTTACTGACACTTTACCTTTATTTAAAAGGAGTTTTAGTGAAACTTTGAAGTGAATTACATCTAGGAAGTAGGGGAAGTTTTTTATCTTCTAGCAATTATATTGATTAAACTACAAATGGGGAAATTTTGTTACTCATGACAAGAAGATGAAAGTAATGTTTCAGGTGGGCATTTTCTATACCTAAGAGGAAATTACGTGGGACAACAGTTTGATCATATGAGACCAATTCGGTTAAATTGCTAAAATGCTGTGTGTTGTCCCTGGTAAGGAGTAAGTACATATGCTGAAAATATGTTAAGCATCAAATTAGGAAACGATAAAAAAGGGTACATGAAATTATTTAAGTTAATCAGAGGCAAGAAAACAGAGACAGATGAGTAGTTTTGCACTAGATAATGAATAGCATAATGAAGAAAGACTTCAAGGTAAGTAAAATGTTTTATTTGTATTAATCCTAATACTTGAAGATTTAATTTGTGCCTTGCTGCACTTTTTATGCTAAGACTTGTACTTCTATAATTTTACATTGTTAGCATTGTCTTCAAGGTACATCATTTTTTTGAAAGGCATGGACCTTAGACCTAATTCTACTTATCTGAGTGCATGTTAGAGGAATAAGATTTCAAGGAAATATTTGACAGATACACTATAGGAACACTCAGTTGAATGCCACTAGCTAGGTAAATTTTCTAAGCCCTTAGCCTTTAAGAATGTGGTAATACAGCATTGAGGGACAAGATATTCTAGATCTTTTTGATTAACAAAAAAACAACCGAGCAACGAAACAAACAAAAACCCAAACAAAAAAAGACCTGCTAATGACTAGGAAAAGTACTTACACTAATGCACGTAAAAAAAACATCTGAGGAAAGCCAAAGAAGCTCTGGAAAAAGAGGACTTGTGAGCAGAGAATTGAGGCAAAACTCTGAAATAGTTGTTAAATAAAACCATTAAGTGACTGGACTTGAGTATTCTTCTTATGTTAGTTCCTCTTGGAGCAAAGGAAGATTCCTTCATTTCTCTCGAAAGAGAAAGAATTTGTGACATGGAAGAGCTCTGATAGTTTATGCCTTATAGGTGAAAATTCATTCCAGTTACATTAAAACAAGGTGATTCCCTCCAAGTAAAATTAAGCTTAGCACACTTGCTTTTAAATAACAATGAATGTAATAAATATATTAATAGCTGTCCTATCATCTTGACAATGACATTTTGAAAAGAGGCGGCCTTGTTTATCTCAATGGAAGACTACATAAGTTCAGCAATGCTCAGGTGGGGCTTCCAAAACACAGATAACCCAAGGACAGTGCCATTCTGCCATCTTCCCTCAGATAAACTCTAGAGAGGAACAGCTTGAGACATCGGACTCGGACACCACTTTGTGTTTCTTATCAGCTGCTTCAGCTGGCTCTTTACTCCACATGTGGGTGTTCAGAATTACTTACCAATCAGCCAATGCCCTTTAGAGGGATATTAGGAACATTAGGTTTTAATTGTTGTCTGAGGGCCAAGCACTGAAAATTTAGGTGCTGCTTTGATTAATTTGTAGGTGCTTAACATTATTCACTGGATCTAATTTATGGGAACACTTAACATTTATCACATCTGAATCCTCCCGTGGTTTTACTCTTTAGTATAGGATATGCAAACCAGTCAAAAGCAAATAAAAATGGGACCCAAAAAGCAAAAGATAGTACTGTACTGTGATATTCTCTTGCCACAAAACCTCTGTCAAAACATTGCCCAAAGTAGGATGTGAAATGAGAGGAAAGAGTGGGAAAGATTTTATTAGCAACATGCCCTATTAGCAACAGCCCCTAACTTGTCTTCATAGAAAGGCCCTCAGTAATGAGAACATCCAAAAAGAAAAGAAATTGTCATTATGGCATCAAAGTAATTAGAGACATTTCACTTATTACTGACTATTTGCTTAGGGAAATTATTAATTTTATCAGAAACAGAATAACCACAATTTAATAATTGCATTTTGTGCAAAGAGAGACTGATAGGCACAGTAAGATCTTCCTATTTAAATGCATAACAGGGATGTGGGTGCATAACTGACATCATTATTCTTTTATTTTATAAAATGTATACAAAAATATGTGCCTGGCATTCCAAATACTGTGTAGTTAAATTACAAACACTATATCAGCGGAAACTATTAACTAATCCTGTGAGAAATCCTCAACACAAATCCAAACATTAACACACCAGCTCTGTCCCTTAGTATAATTCCGCAAACCCCCTCTCTCAAATCCCACCTAAATAGACTAGTTCTGCAGCAGTGTGCCACTGAAAGGAAAAGTGGTTAAGGACCCCAACAGGAAGAACTTTCTGCAGTGGCAAGATTTCCTCTGTTTTGTCACAACCCTTTCTATCTTAAATCCAAAGAACCTCAGTTTTCTAACAGCTCTATGAATTGCAACTCGACCAAGACAGCATAGAAAGAAAGTCATTTCTGCCAGAAAAATATCATTTTTCTTACCCCTTTAAAGTACCAGATACAGTTTCCATCTAGAAAAGATGAAATAGTCCTTGCAAACAAGTGGACAAAGGTTTAGGGCGTCTTGGTTCAAAAACTATACTTAAGAAGTTGACTAGCTTCTCCCTGTTAGTCTTACTTCCACTGTTTTTTTAGATTATAACCTGAACTAAAACTTGGTGCTCCAATGCAACACAAGTATGGATGATTGTAGCATCTACGCAGATTACAGAACAAAATCAGTTCATTCTCTGGTTTTTACTCTTTTTTTCCCTACATCTCACTCTTCTGCCTGTGGATAGAAGAAATTTATCAGGCCTGAGGTACTCCTCTTTCATTATAAGGTACTTCAAAACATTTCTCTTTGAAGAAGTCCTGTTGTCTGGAGTATCAAATGTGTATAAACCTATGATGTGCATTTAAATATCTTCTTTGGAATAGATTTGCAGGTAGATGAAACACCCGGCAGCAAGCGATAATTAAAAGATTATTATATTCTTGTGGAATGTCTCAACCTGAGTATCATTGATCCTGATAAAGTCTGAAATCATCATACAGATAATGTAGGAATATATAAGAAAAAAAAGGTGTGTATTTGTGTGTGCACATGTAAAATAAACACACTTATGTTACATTAGGTGTGTTAAATTCTCACATACACTCTGTAGCTATATACAGTTTTGTAGTAATACGTAATAAACTATGGTAAGCAAAGGAAAGAAAATAGTTGCATACCTTTAATTTTGGGGAGGCCTATTGAATCTCTATATATTTTCCCTCTGCAAAACTAGCTCACAATAACTTGTAAATCATCTTTTCATCATTGGAAAGCATTTCAGATTGCCCCCCTCCATGTATTCGATGGTTGAACTTTAAAAAACAAAACAAAACAAAACAAAACCCTTTGAATATTAAATATTATTTTTTAAAGTCAATAGCTACCCTAAGTGTTTTAAAAACTTCCATTACATTCTGAGGTTTTTTTCTTCTTCTTTATTTCTGTGAAAATATATTTGCTTCTCTGTCCTGAAATACACAGTGTTGTTCGTAGTCATTTAAATAATACTCATAATGAAGAAGAAAAAAATCCTCCTATTGAATTATTTGATATTGAGTGTTGTGTTTACATTCACTTTCAAGGTAAAGTTGAAATAATTATATTACTAACAAAGCTACTAATGTAGCCATTAATAGACTGATAAAGGTACAGACTTGTGAACAATTATGACAAACCAAATCTGAGTAAATTAAGTATTACAACATTTCTAGTACACTATTTTCCTGCTATAATGTGACTTGATATTTTAATCATGATCAAATATTTTAGGCACTACATAAACCACCAGGATACTTTGTGTAGGCATACCATCTCCAAAAATGTCTATAAGCACATAAGATAATGTTCTGTGTCACAGAAAATGTCGAGTTTTAGACCACCACGATTCCGGTGAAGCCAAAGTCAAAATAACTTATATTGGAGGAATTAGGATTTACTTTTATTACCATTTCAAACAACAAATCATTTTCTCTGCCAACTTACTTTCTGTTCATTAACTACATTATAGACTAAAATAATCAGTAGGGAAAAAAATCCCACACAGTGTAAATTTTACTTTGTTTCCATTTCTTTTTTTTCAGCCTATAACTTTAGATATAATTAGTTATATTAAAGCTCTGAAGAGTAAGTCTGCCATTAACAGTGATTTAGCAAGTGCTTTCGAATTTTAGTCTTACACTACATAATTATACTTACATGAAATATAATTAATGAGGAAAACGTCTCAGATGTGTGGGCTAGGAAGGCAAATATAACTATCCTTTATTGTGCCTTCAAGGTTAGAATTATTACAGCACTTATAATTTTATTATAATTACCCATAATGAGACTCCACATGCATGATACAGGCTACATGCTTTTGACGTTAGAAGTTTTCAAAATGCCTCATTAAGTATTTTACTCTATATTTATGTGGCTTCCCTCCACCTCCCATTTTTGGTGGCCATCTATTCCATGTAAAAGCATACAAACTTCTTCAAAAATACTACCTTTAAAGATCATAAAATGATTACAATGAATAGATATTAAAATGTCACAGCTGTATAACCTATTCCTTTTATGTACTCCCATGCTGAATTGTTTTATGACCTATCATAAACCTATTAAACTACTGGTAATAAAGGATTGTAATTAGTGATAAAACCTTGTTGCTTAGTGAGCCAAGACAGTCATCCTTACTTTGGATTTTATTGAAAGTAATCAAGATGAAACCTTCAGCAATGTCAAATAACACCTTCAGAGAAGAAGGTTGCACTTTTGGTAGAGATCACCAATATTTAATCTTTTCTGTGGTTTACCTGTGCTGTATCTTGCAGGCTGAGCTTGATTAACTCTGTTCCCCTCCATGCTTTTTCCTATTCCTCATGAACTTGCACAGAAGAATAAGAAATATAGGATAAATGAAGCCAAATAAGCCTGGAACACAGTTTGACTTCAGTGGTTTTCAATTTTGCTATTGTATTATGCATGTAGAATGCTGTCCACAACTTGTTTCTTGGCAGGATTCAACAAGGGCTATAGCAATGCAGAAATGCTTAGAAGTGAGCTCTGGCTGAAATGCAGAAATCTAGTTAAGAAAAAAAGCATGCAAGGCGCTGAACAAAATGTGTGACCTTTTCAGCTATCAAATCAAATTAACTTTTTTCCTAGTCATACTGGGCTGAATGCAAACATAGCTTCCAGAGGCACAAAAGCCACTGCTTTAATCTGCACTGTATCATCAAGTCCCTCTTAACATTTGTGTGTTGGCCTTCTAGAATACATTAATTTTGCCAGCGCGCTCAGGTCGTTGGTGCTTGATGTATCCTGGTGAAAGCTGACATTTTCACTTTCCTTAATGTAAATTTTCTGTAGCTTAACCTCAAAATTCTGGGTGGAGTAATTTTCTTAGGATATAAGAAAATTCCATTTACCATTTTGGCACGGAGAGGAGGCAAACACTATGTGGATGCGACTAGGTGCAGGGAAAATATAATGCCAGAGATTAAACTCACAAATCTGCATTCCTGTCTCCACTGCACAGCTACAGTATCTTGCACATCTCAAAAACTGGAAAGGATGGGGGAGGGGAAGAAGTCAAACAATATTCGCTTTGTCTTCA
The DNA here is from genome assembly GCA_013398225.1 of Steatornis caripensis. Lineage (NCBI taxonomy): Eukaryota > Metazoa > Chordata > Aves > Caprimulgiformes > Steatornithidae > Steatornis > Steatornis caripensis. The sequence continues at coordinate 141,179 of VZSC01015414.1, forward strand.
TAGCACTATATTTCACTCTGCAGTAAACTGGGAAAACAGAGCTCTAAGCACCAAACAATTAACCCTCCACTAATTCCCCTTCTATCCTACAAAATAAAGAATACATCAAAGACAGAAGAACAGGTATCTTCTCTCCCATTCTTCACAACATGGATTTATTTGTCCTAACTGGACTTTTAAACCTATTGTGCCTGGCTTTTCACAGCACTGAATTGAGCAATAGGGAAACTATAGTAACCAATAATCTGTTTCACTTCAATGGAAACTATGTATCTTGGTGGATAACAAAGCCCGGGATAAACACTAAAAACCTCTGACGGGGTTTGGAGGGGGAAAGTATGGTGTCTCAACCGTGGGGTCACGTTTTAGCCAGCCTTCACCTATAGGCAACAATTACTCCTCCTTTGCTCTTCACTAAGCAAATTCTTCAAAGGTGCTTAATGGCTACTATCAGCTCCATTAAAATTCACAGTATTCCGTGCAATTAATTCAGCCATATGCAAAGATGTGTGCATGCTAATCGTTTGTCATCACATATACATTAAGATTATATGTGCTAGGCTCCTTTGGAAGGGATAGCCCTTCAAGGAAGGCTGCTAAAACTTTATTTTGTAGTATTTGTAGTCGAGTCGACACAATACACCTCTCCTTTATTCCCCAAAAGGTTTTAAGTCTCTCATTTCAAGGTTAGCAGAGGAAAAGTGTATTTGGTATTCCCTGTGGAATTATAAATTGAAATTAAAACAAGCTCGATATCCACTTGGATGTCAATACAACCAAATAATTTTACGTTACCTAAGATCTACATGAAATCAAGAGCAGCAAAAGCTGATCACTTCTGCAAGTAAGTCAAAAAGGCTGTTCCTCTATTTTATTTTTTATCTTAAATGTATCCAGAGTTTTATGGCTAAATACTAAAGCACTAGCAGTTGGTCATGCTTTAAGCTACTAGAAGAAAGTTAAGCTTCCACGTTGGCTAGCCGAGATATCAGCTATAAGCTGACAAGTAATTAAACCAGCATATCTATAACAACTGTCATCTCTTATTTCTGTGCAACTTGGATGTAAACCAAAGGCAAGAAAGCCAAAAAAAGACTTCACATTACTGGGCAACTGCTGAGCATCTCCTGCTGAACAGTTTAGCAGACCTGGGCATTTAGAGGATTGTAGCAGAGATCAAAAGGGTCAGAGATCCCTTTACCAATTAACAGCAGGGAGAAGAACATCAAATAAGGTGTAAATTTTAGCTCTGCAGTTTTGAGTAAGCCAAGCATGAAATGCATTCTAATACTCTTGAGTAGCTGCAGCTTTGAGCCATCAGTGATGTCACTGGTGCACTAAAGGAAGCTTAATCGCACTTAGAGTGGCATGTAGCAATCCCGCTCAGCTAGGTGCTAAAGCCTGCTGCTTCTTGTCTCTTTTGATAACACATGGGAATTGCTAGCCCCGACAGACGTGGCTGGCGAGAACAGAAAACACTCCACAAAAAGCAGGCTTTCTTTGGGGTCTTATGCTTTTATTGCTCGCGGTCTTAAAGAGATAGTGACACAGTGCTTGTTTTCTCCCCTTAATTGTTTCAAATAAAGAAGGAAATAATTAATAAGGCCCGGTGTAAGTAATCAGCCTTCTGGGGCTTGAAGCGCTGTTTAATCCAACTTTATGCAAATCACCGTGGGGGGAAAGCTGTTCCTATAGACATTGCTCTTTCTTCTCTTTCTTTTCTCTCCACCACCCACCCCCCTCCCCTTTTAAATACGACAAAAGAATACCATTGAGCCTTTTTATGCACCCCCTTGACCAGTATATACTGCCCAGAATATGCAATCTGACATGATAGTGCTCAGAAGCGCGGAGCAGGCCAAGGGCTGTGCTGAACTGGAGAGAGGTGACCCTTTTACGCATAGGTGCGCACAGGCAGCAGCTTCAGATCAGCTGTGGTGGTCTCCTGGTGCCACTACCCAGGGAGTCCCTCAACCGCACAGCCAGGTGAGGTGTGGCAATGGCACCCGAGAAGATGGAAGAAGAAAACATCAACAGCAACAACAGCAGCAGTAGAGACTGAAGAGATGAAATGGGCCAAAAGTCCTGCTAAGGCAAAACAGCAGTTTTATATATACTGTTGATTACTTTCTCACAGACGAGTGCATGAAACAGAGTTTAAAAAAATATTTTTTAATTTTTTTTACTGTTTGTAAATTAAAATTATACCAATAATAATTCAAAGCACAATTCTTAAAGAAATAAGTGTAGATACTATGTTATTCTTTTGTTTATTTCAGTTAACAAAAGATTACCATGGGAACAATTACAAATTCATGATATGGGTACATTCACAGAATGCATTAGCGGCCCTGCTTCAGTGAGAAAATACAGTTGCAATGTTTAAAATGGGTTAAGAGAAATTCCCACAACTTAAATATGCACTTTCATTTTACAGATCTCTGTTATATTAAGTCCAAATCATGAAGGCTCTATCCCTAATGGAGTTCAATTAAATATGTCTAACATGAACTTAAGTATTCTGCTCAGAAACTCATCCCAGAGCATCAAACACTTCATTTTATGTACCTAAGTATTCATAATGGCTTATACCTAATTTATTTAGGAAAAATCCGTGAAATTCCCTTCCCACTTTGGTTTCAAGAGTGCAAGTACTTGGTTTTCTAAACATTATGAATACAACTAGATCTGAGAGACATCATATCCACAACAAAGAGAAGCTAGTGACCAGCTCAGATACATTGTCTTTTGAACAACAAGTCAGTGCAGACAGAAGTAAATGACAGTTAATTACAAATTACATTCTGGTTGGGGCTGTGAAGGCCTCCTGGCTTGAATAATAATCAGGCCCTCGGGCACTCACCTGCCTGCAAACGAACATACGGAGACACAGGCTGGGGTGCTATACAAGTTTCAAAACAAGCTGCTAAACACAAAAGATTATTGGATTACAGAGATTTAGGCAAAAGCATTCAGATCTCTGGCAGAAACTCTAGTACTAGGTTGAAGGGATTTCTAAAGGATGAATTGCCATTTACTGTAAATTTCTGAATACTACTCCTGGTTTTGGGGGAAGGAAAGGAGTTCTCTTATTTTCGAACGTTAGAAAAGTTATCCTATTACAAACACCCTTTAGGAAATACAATAGGAGAAAGTGTCTGTTACGAATTGGAGATCTAAACTCTTTCCAAGTTGGAGAAATTACACATACTGTTTACACTATTTCTTTCTGATTCTTGCCATTCAATCAGTACCATATATGTCCTAAATGTAGCTTATGTAAATGTGAATGAATCAGAAAAAAAATATTACTTGTGATGGAAGAAGTACTTTCATGCAGCCTCTACGGCTGTTGAAATTTGGGCTGTTTACCAAGGTGTGCTACATTTTTTTTAATGTTTGATTTTAATCCTATATATTTGTAAAATATGACAGTGTCTACATTAATTAATGTCAGTATTAGCACACTGTAAAACCTTGGCTTTTGTAATTCACTAAAGCAATTTCTATTCATTTAGTTGAGCTAAGTGCTTATTGTTAAAGACAAAAGGCTCAACAGTTTGACATTGAGCTCATTATGTATGTTTAAAACATTCTGCAATTCAAGGCCAGACCACATGCAATAAAAAAGAAGCCGGTGGGTTCAGGGATTAAAATTCAGACCACACAGTATTCCTCAATAACTTTCAATTTAAATCTGATTAAAACTTCAAAATAAAGCTATTTAGATGTATTAGCATTGGTGAGTGTGTAAGTATGGAAGAGTATGTATCTTTTCTGCTCTTGATATGCATACACAAGCTTTCAGTCATTTTGTTTTTCTTTAAAAGTCAGTCAGCTGCCACGTAGCTTCTGTAGAAAGATTTTCCTGTTCGTAGGCAAATGTGATCATGGGTTTTTTTGGAAGAATTTCTGGGTTTAAGACAGAAATAATTTAGTAAATTTGTGTGCTCTCTATGATTATTTGCAAAGATGATATATATACAGACAACACACTATGTTTACTCTCTACGTGTGCATGTAGATGCACACATACTGGAATGAAAGAATAAATAAAATGGAATCTACAGTAGGATGGAAATTATGCTATATATTTCAGGTTAAGAACACAGGCTGCTAAATGGCTTGGATAATAAAATATTATTGCAGTTACGTATATGCCTGCATACACTTCACCCCAACTCTCCTGTATACACAGTAACCAAACAGTGAGTACAATTTCGTTCTCCAAGCAGAATTTCTCCATTGAAAATTTTGACGTCAGGGTCAGAATATAAGAAACAATTAGGCTCAGTTGTCACCATGACATTGTGCACGGAGCAGAACCCCTGTGTCCCACGAAAGTTTTGTAATATCCTTTATGGGGCAGAAGCGGTGCTCGCAAGGTATCAGAGGCCCAGCAAGGCTCTTTCACTCTCGTCTACCAGACATGTTTGTCTGTTTGTGGATCATCCATATCTCTTACACAACTTTAGTAAGGAGCAAGCTCAAGTCTTAATCCCATCTTTAGGCTTGCTAGGATAGGGTGGGGAAGGCATTATAGAGTAAAACTTTGTGTCAGGGAAGGCTGTGGCGATAACTGTCATTGAATTCTCTGTGACAGCAGTTTTCCAGGAAAACAGATGCTGTGCCCTGCACTCCTCTTCTGCAGCTGATATTTCAGTACCCTTGTCCAAGCTGTATTTACTGTCTCTTACCCAGCTTACCCCCCTTTAAATTTTACAGAATCAGCTGGCATAGGGGAATGGCTCCAGCATCAAGCACTGCATGCGGAAGAGTTGGTGACTAGCTCACAGCCAAGCAGCATTTAGGGCCCCTGTTGAATGTTCTTATTGGCACCACCCAGCTGCTGCAAAGCTTCCCTCCAAACATTTCCAAAGCTCTGACTGGTTCCAGTGCTTTGTTTTCTTCCAGTGCTACTACAAAGATAGCTGTCTCTTTTCTCATGTACCCTACGGAGAAAAAGAATTAGGAAGTGATGCTGGCAATTCAAACCCGAGCCTGTCTCTCTGATAAATTGTGAGGTAGAATGAGTTCAGGAAAACATTCAGTGTCTTTCTTAAAGTATTGTATTTCAGGATCGGAAGAAATCAAGTGATGTGAAATATTTAATACGCCTCTGTCCATTTTGAAGGTAATTTTCAAAGGAAAGTGTCTTCTATGTCTCAAAGCTACTATGTAAAATTAAAAAATAGTCTTTTCCATCTTTGATTTAACACGTTTGTGAAAGCTACAGTTTTAAAACCAGAGGCAAAACCAGCTTCACTCAACCAGAGTAAAGAAAAGGGACTACCTTATCGGCAGCAGAGTGATTTTGACTGTACTGACAATGACATGAGTAATCCATCATGTCATCAGCCCAGTGACGGATGTACCCTGCACCTCATCTCTGTATGTGTGCAGAGAGGACTATGTAGCAAGCCAGGAGGCAAGTAACACTTAACCCCTGCAAGCTTCATGTTCCTGCTGTGCTTCAGACAACCTCTGTCATGTATGAAAAGCCTAAAGAATGACAGTAAATCTATACAGACCAGCACAATCCACCATCATGACAACTACACACCACCATAGCCTTATAACACTATTAAACTGTATCATCACGGGCATGTAAGACAAGGCCTGTATTATGCACTTTGTTGAGCCACTTAAAAGGTCTTTGGAAATGCCCTGAATATACCTTTTGTTTTCATTCGTTCAATAAAATGATATAGTTTATAAATACTAATTCCATGTATAAGGATGGTTAATTATTTTGGCCCAGCAGAAATAGTACCTTATTCCAGAAACGGAATTAAATAGAAGACAACATTCAAAGGGAGTAAAAAAAGTTTAATCTGGTCTCTTAAAAATGTTTCCTGAGATTATTTTGTATTAACAGTAGTTTTAACAGAAAATTATAGTTATTTCCTGATTAAAAGTATGAGCTGCTTTCTCCAAAAATTTTAATTTGCATTGTCACTTGTGAAGGAAATAAGGACCTTTATTAATTTGAGATCCACTATTTATTCAACTCTGAAAAGGAATAAACATTTATACATTCCATCAGCACAATTGCCTTTCTATAGAATCTTCATAGTTAGTGTAACACTGAAATGTCCCTGGACGGTAACCTTAAGGAGTAATACACATGTGCTAACTGCTAGTTGTCTGTCATGTATATATGTTCTGGAAGTGTAACGTACCATGGAGATACCATTCAAAATTTTCACTCAGACCAGGAAACAGAGTACTGGATAGCTCCTTTAAAAACAGGTTCAATGGCTACATTTCCCGAGTTTTCAAAAATGGGCTTTTATAATCTCCCCTTTTCTCCTTCTGTTAACATACAACAAGCTTCTCCTGGGCAAAAAAAAAAAAAAAAAA
>VZSC01015414.1:147641-160711 GCA_013398225.1 Steatornis caripensis
AAAATAGCTGGTTGAATAGTAATATCGTTAGTTCATGTATATGCAAAAAAAGATCTTTTCACACCTTGATGAAATTAACATAAATTTAAATACTAATGAATTGGTAGGGACCAGTGAAGAATACCAAGGACCACATGCAAACTGAGTTATATCCCTATAAAACAGATCTATTTTCTAGGGACATGTGACATGAGTGTTATATGCCTTTATTGCACAATCTACATAATTCATGGTCCTAAACAATCTGCAGCTGGATAAAGAAAATTGACTCTTTACTAGTGGAACATCACATCTAAAGGATATTATTTCCTTCCTGGCTGAAATTGCCACGTGCTTTTGAAAGCCAAAAATCTTCAGTCAGAAAGTACAAGGAAATGTGTGTTTGGAGCTATTCAGCATTTTGTCACTGCAGAAAGCACAGCACAAATATACACAAGGCAGTGGGGGATTGGAATGTAAGATGAAGAACCATCGCATCTTTCAGTAATTCCAAGAAGTTGCCAGGAGAAGGACAACAGACATCAGGAGTGGTTTGTCTACTCTGTTCCCTCCCAGCCCCATACAACCTATGCATGAAGAAGCACAACAGGAACAAATATGCATAGTGGCAGATGTCAGCGTGCATGTCTAAACAATTGCTATGCCTGATACTGTGGAATTTCCACACTGTTAGTGCTGTTTAACTCATCTGCTTATTGTGTGCATGGTTTATTCTAGCTCAGTTCTGTTGAGGTCAGTCACAACCTTCAAAGCCAAACTTTGTCTATATTTGCCCTTCTTTCCTGAATGGATCAAATCACACCCTTTTGTTGTTGTTTGATTACTTTCTTCTTCAGACAACCATTCCTTTATCTTCTTATTTTGCTAGGGCTTGAGAACACTGGAGACTTGATAGCAGGACGCTCCACATCCACCAAAATCAGTTGACAGATTTCTGTAGGTATCAAGTTAATGCTATACTTACCTCTGGCTGAGGGGTCAAAAGCTCTTGACTTTTACGCCTGTAGAAGCAGAAGTTGATTTAGCACTGCCTTTCTCCCTCAATAATTTCTTCCGTTTCTGCAACAATGTACCAAATACATGATCTCAAAGAATTAGTCCAAAAGCAAAATAAGATCAGAAATTAAAATAAATTCTTCTACACTCTTACAAACAACATGACAGTCTATTAAATCACTGTTTATAAAAACACAAGAGTCTTGAGCAAAGATATAAAGTCCCATTCAAACGGGAACGTCCTTGGCAGGAAAAGACTAGCCATTTTAAAACACATTTATTGCCAAAATTCAGTGTTTTCTTAATTTTTAAAATTAAAATCTTTATATATTACTTTCTTCTTGTGAGAATAAAGATACATAAAATGTAAATAACACCATTAAAAATGTATAGTGTTCGGTTTCAACATACATTCATTATCTATGAAAACACATTTGAAATACAACTCTGTCATCCATTGATCTCTCACCTGTTGGCCAGAAATAGTACATTTGTTTCTTTATCCCCAGTAAACACATGGGAATGTACTACTCTTTCAAAAAATACCTTTCTGTCTTCCTGTGCATGACACTACACAAAGCCATGTCATGCTCAGAAAAAACTTCCTAAGTGTATTCTCTTTGCCACTATGGTGTTGCCGTCCACAATGAGGCACAAAAGATTTATTAAGAGTATATGTACTGGTCCAACAGGTGAGTTTATGTGAAATAGGTATTACTTGCTGCTCAAAGGAATTTATGCCCCATAGATTACAGATTACTACTTAGTTCAGCTCTTTTTGCACAACAGTCGGTTCCTTGTTCCCTGTGACAGCATACAGCCCAGGCCAGGGAGTCACGGGGCAGCCAGGGCAGCCCCAGCCCTAGGGATCGGGGATCTCCATGGGGATGAGGATGGCACAGCCAGAAAGTCTTTCTGAAGAGGCTAATTGCAGTGAGTAGAGCAGATATATCTGCCTAGACAAATGTTTATTAATGCAAAGCAAAACATTCAACTTTACTTTCTGAACAGGATGAGGTATCTGACCACAAAGGTTCCCACAGGGCCACAGCATTTATTTAAAACAAACAAACAAACAAACAGAAAATGCAACTTTTTCTCCTTAAAACTGAATATCCAACTTTGCACCAACTCCTCATATACACCGATAGCAACGCTGTTGTGGAAAACTTAAAAATGAAAACAAGATATAACAATAAATGTTGAACAGCATATCACAGAATAGAAATTCCCATGAAAATCATTGGGGCTGCTTAGGGTCCACTGTTTCCTAATGTAATTAAGGCTACGTCATCTACCTAAAAGTTTTATAACATGTGAACTGCATGTTATAATCTTCCATAAACACTATAGACTAAAATATGTACCCTTAACAGGGAATTTACCAGTGTGTCATTTCAAAAGTTCAACAAGCTGCCCTGCTTCTACAGGGAAATTTTGTGGTCCCAGAAGCCATTTCTGGGCACAGCACAGCCACCACAGCGGTTCTGCAAAGTTGTCAGCTGAGGACCCCAACAAAAAACATTTCAGAGCAGGTGAAGTGCGATAGCTATAATCGAACACGTTGTTCTAGTTTCAGCTAAGCAAAGTCAAGAAGCTTCTGTCCTCAGCGTGTCCTCAGCTGCTTGTCATAGCTCCCGTCCTTTGGGATACTGCCCTCTCAGATTTGCTGGCATAAGAGCACTTGTAGTTACTCCCTAACTTGTTATCTGGATGATAATATTTAGCCTGCTCAATCACAGCTTAAATATTCAGTGTTTTAGCTGTCCTGTGCCATTGCACTGGTCAACAGAACACTTTTTTAGAAAACACACAAAAAAATCAGTAAAATTACAATCAGACTTAGCTAAAAATGAAGTGTGGGATTTGGAGGCGAAAGATATTGCACCTTTGCCTGTACACAGAAGGGTCAGACTCTGAAAGTGTATTATCACATGTATTATCACTACTCACTCAGTTTATTTGGCGCTATGGACCACTCAAGATGTCGTACAATTTTTTTATCTATTAAAGGCAGGACAGACATAGCTTTCTACACACTTCTCCAACTCAAAATCTGAATTCTCTCAGATTTAATATAGTGTAAAAAACAGGCAGCGTAGCTGACGGAGAAACGGAGCTACTCTGTCTGACTTACTCTTAGAGTAGTTCACATATTTTTCTTTCACTTAGCAAGTCTCTTTTACTTTTTGCCCCATACAAGAGAATACAGACAAAGAGCAGAGTTCAGTTAAACTACTTAACCACAAGAAAAGATTCTGGGATGTAGTTTGCAGTTTTTGTTTAGTTTTTAATATTTTGTCACAAATGAATGGCTTTCAATTGTTTATGGGATAATTTTAAACAGCATTATAATAAGTTTTTCCTGCAGTTTTCGATATGGAATTGCACTACACTAGAAGAAAAAGAACAGGAATTCTGAACGACCTTGGATTCAAATACATAAAAAGCCTTACGTGACTCAAAGTCTCTTCTGCAGGATGATACACGCAGTATAATACAAAGCTTCAAACTTCAGAACGCCAAGAAGGCCCTGTAAGTACTTGCAGACAAGAGGAATATATAGGCAACTCAACCACAAACCTTTATGTGCGAGTTCAAAGGACTGAAGTGTGGTTCTAATTGTTCATTTTGGAAAAGCATTTTATTACTTTTCTTGTCAAGGAAACAAGAAAAATGAAGAATGCAGTGCCTCAGAACAAGAAAACCAGATCTATCAACAGACTATGGTGACAAAATGTTCTATGGAGCAGAAATGAAACATTTTAAATGTGCTTCATCCCCTATGTGACATATGGAGAGTGAGAGCAGAGGTGACTAGGAGGGATTGATGTGCATGTACACACTCTTGAGTTACTCTAGAATAGAGTGAATCAATGCAGCACATATTGATTCAAGAGATTAGTAGTTAAAAGACTTAGTTTCACATTAAAGAGCTCTGAAGTTGTCACTGTTACAGTATCGCCACTTTAACATCCCAAACAACTATTACTACTGGTAGTGCTGACAACTTAGGACCAAGATACATAGATATTCTACCATCTAGTAGAATCAGGTTGTCTGAAAGAGCTACTGCAATAAATTTCGGAAGTCAACTTCGAGTAATATGAATTTTTTTAAAAAAAGAAAAATTCAGTGACAATGTGTTTGAAAAACTAATGTATGTTCTAGAGACGAGTTGGTATGGAAAACTTCAGAAATATTTTTTTCTTTCTAGTGACAAAATAATATCTAATTTTATGCAATTGTTACATACTTTGCAAAACTTCTGTTTGAAGCTCTTCACTACACTAATTTTTGATTCTTGTGACTAGGGTTTGTAAGGCCTTCAACCATTTCTTTTCCTCTTCCATCCTTCAGACAGGAGAAAAAGGAGAACTAGATCAGTGTTTGCCTTACAATTTTCTCTTGGGGAAGTGGACTTTTACAAATACATCCAGCCATGGAATTGACTAAATATTGACCCTTGGTGTGTGATGAACCCCCTATGGATCAGAGATCATACATTCAGTCAACCAAAAGAGTGAGATTGCATCACAAACCAGCAATTTTTTGAATGCTGTATGGAATACCTATCAACTTTTATAATAATAATAACATGACAGATCTATTATTTTGCAATATACACAAGACAAAGGCCAGTTGAACGACCAGGAATGGGAAAACAAAACAGTCTATCTCATATTACCTTGTATTCATGACACTCCAGGAAAGGAAGCTTTAAGAAAAATATCAAGCATTATTAGATGCGTGATAAAATGATGCTACTTAGCAGTGGTATCTTTGGCCTATGTTTGTCAGATTTCAGCCACAATAGTGTATTTTTCAGTTCATGGATCATCCCTGACATCCCCCACAACCCCTCTGAAATAAGGAGTGCATCTCAGGATATTACAGGCTATGTATTTTCAGAAAATACTGGATGATGGTTACAAGTTTCCTTTCTGAGTAGTTTTTTCTTATTTTTTTTCTCCCTCCAGCTCACTGACTGTAATTTGACACTGTAAGTTATTTCTTAACAGTTACAGTTTAATAAAAGAGAGGACTCATCATTTATTTCTAGTACAGTTATCAGCTCCATAATAAAAGCTGGTGTTCGTTTCAAAATCACAAGGGTTCCACTGGTCAGTGATTAATGTTAATACTTACTGGGTTTTTTTTCTTTCAGTGGTTATTTTCACATTAAGGTGAGCCATACAATTGTTTAAATGACGAAGCTGATTTATCATTCAAAAAGTAATTCTTCATAGGGGCACATTAGGTGATAAAAATCAATGACAAGGATAGTAAATTGCCTGGGAGGGTTCAAAACAGATTCAAGATAAAGGAGAGAGAGAGAAAGAGGGAGAGAGAGATTAAGTCAAGACAGCATCTAATGCTTTTGCCAAACACTTCAGCCTCACCCTATTTGACGTTGATCTAATAGTCGACCATTTAATTTCCAGGTCGCAGTGCCAATCTTTTGTCACCTCTGTTGCCCCATATCAAACTTTCAGGAAACAAAACCCCTGAAAGCAGACAATCAATAATGAGATCAGTAGATTTTATCTTAAGAGAAACAGGACTTGCCTGCTTTGTTTGTGGAAGGTTGTTTCTCTGAATGCTTCAGCTAGGGCTGCTTGTCAGTAAGTGACTGTGATGTGCACAGCATGATTGAACGAGACTAGATAAAGTCACCAGAAAATGTGGCAGTGGAAAGCAAAACACATAAACTAAGGGGTAAAAATGTACCACACCATGTGTGGCCACACAGTTCTTATCATACATACTGTCCTAGCATGTCATTCCATATTATTATTACTGCATTTTTAGATGTCTCGTAGCTGGTCATATGCTAAGCACATTTTTACCTTACAGTTTGAAGATACCACGAGATTCCTAGGTTTCAAGATACAAAGAACTATGTATTTCTCCATACTAGTGACTTTCTGTTGCTTTGAGCTACTCTTTTGTTTAATAGGCATGTTGTGGACTAATACGTTTGTTGTATAGTCGGCTAGTTTATAAACTTATTTCTGAACAAAGTGGTAGAGAGGCAGGGAACACACTAGAATCATATCTAAAATTGTGTAAGAAGATTTTACGTATGGGGCCCACTCTAGGAAATCTGCTCCATGGATTTGTGATGTCGATATTTCAGTACAAAACAATTACATAGTGTCAGTGTCTCCTTTAGTATCACATTTGGTGAAAAAACTAATACATAACTTTTAAAACAAAAAGTCAATTTCTAACAAACCTAACTGCAACCAATATTGATGTCAATGTAGAAAAATAAAGACTCTGTATATTAGTTTTTCTAGCATTGCTCTTTTACCTTAAAGTTGTGCCAGTCTGGTCACAACATTTTTTTCATAAGGCAGAGTAAGATAAATACTAACTTTGCAACACATATTTTCATTTTTATTTCCAATACAGTCAGGATGAAAAACATAATTAGTTAAAAATAAGTCAGCTTTCAAAAGAATTTCATAGAGAATTTTTCATTCAAATGAGTACCGAGCCCTTTAAAAAGGCAAAAGTCGAGCTCTTTTTACCTACAATGAGGTGCTATTCTGTTATTTCGCTTCATTTTTCCTGGTGCAATGGCAATAGAGATTTGCATGAAAACGGTCAAATATTCAGCGTGTGTTCTGCTTGTTTTTTACATTGTTACTAATAAAACAGTATGGCAGAAATAGCACCCTTTCTTTACTTGGCAATTTTTTTTTTCTAGTTGTTTCATTTGCTCAAGAAACTCAGTGGAATGTAGTCTACAACTTTGGGAAGAGCACAGCTGCTATTGCTAAAGCTTAAAAGATGCTATCTCAGTAGCATCATTAATACCTTCAAAACCTGTGTTAAAATGTAGGGCAGTTTAACTAAAAAATGCCCTCTTTTTCATTAAAAAAAGGCACAGTACACAAATTTAGAAGGCAGAGAGAAGAAGAATTATACTGGCTAAAAGAAAATAGATGGATCTAACAAATAGTTACTCTGTAGATCCCTACACTTAATTTCTTATGTTTTTAATTTCTACTTCTCTTCTGGATGATTTTCACTTCCAAGAAACGGAGTAGTTTGTTCCATGTCTTTAAAAATGTCTATTTCTAAGGAGAATGTTGTTACTCTGAGCTGAATGATGATTTAAAGAGGAATTCGTGCCCAGGGCATTGACCTTGGTGGCCTTTTCGTACATTACAATTCCAAAGGAAATCACAAAAGAAGATGGGCTTACTGTAGTTAATGAGATTCCTCACCAAAAACACTAATCTGGGTTAAAACTAAAAGAATGCTGATAAGGATATTACAGCTCATACTGAGAACAAGAAAGGTGCACTGCTAAGATCAATTGTGGGTGTTAGGAGGTAGTCTTCAATAGTGGGATTTTAAAAAATATATCTATCAAAATGGATGTTTGAGAAAAAGCCTTTTAAATGAGGAGCTGTTAAAATAGAATAAAACATATAATTTCTACTTTTTTATATTGTACCAGGTACAAATCAACCAATATTAGCAGAAGTTTAACATCACTTTGAAAGAAAGAGATTGACCTACTGAGAAAGTACATGAGTAAATGTGTAGCAATACACTGATTATTACTGTTTCCCCTCAGGCAAATACCTCTCTCTTAAGCATGTGCTTCACTGGAACATTTTGTTTTATTACCTTGTGAGATAAGTGGGGAAAAAAGCCTTTAGTACCTGGGGAATTAAAAAATTCAGACTTGTCATATCAGTGTCTGTTCTCAATTTCATGCAGGGCGCATAATTATAACCGTGTTTAAATTGAGCCCAGAAGAAAGATGGGTTCAAGTGCAAATTAATTTCAGATTATCACAACAAAGGCAATCAAATCTCAACAAGCTTGCCAGCAAAATACTTTGCAAAGGTCCCCAGGTCCCTTCCCACTCCCAACTTACAACAAAGACCTTTCAGCTCAAATTAAGCTAATGATCTAATACAACATTTCTGCCTACCTTTTTGGGTTTTATTATTTGCTCAGATGTATGTATTAAGATAGTGAAAAATGAGGGGAAAAGAGGAAGAAAAGGTGGCACAGAAAGGTCAGTGTTTAGTATCTGTAAAGTGACAAAATAAACAGTCAACAGCCCTGACAAGGTCTGCATGTCATCAAATTGTCTTATTCTGTGGAAACTATCAGAGTGAATTGACAGTGCTGAAAGAACCTGAAATTTATCTGAACCCCTTCTCATACAGACAGAATCCAAAACCAAATAGCATGGCTCACCTCCTCCACCTATCTATCAGCACAGCTTTTATATAAATCCAACATCTTACTCTATCCTATGGGAACCTGCTGGGGAATGAAGGGAATCAAGTGCTGAAAAAATTCAAGTCAAGCCTCATTACCTCCTCATTACCTTTGCAAAAGTGGAGTGAGAGAAAATTTTATCTAGGGAACAGAAGCTTGGGAATCTCATTCAGAGTTCTGTCTGGTTATTGCACAGCCAACCATGGAGCTCTGCCTCTGTGGGATTAAAGTTTTCTTCCCATTTCTCTATAGTAATGATCCACTCATTAAGGTTTTTAAGGTAAATTACCATCACTTATCATTATGCCAGTCACTAAGTAAGCTGCATTAAACAAGGAATGTCAGTTGTACCCTTTGCTTTTCTTTCTCCCCATTTATTGTGAGGAAATAAAGAAAATACGTTTCACAGTTGGTTTTATGATTCTGTATTAATTATATTTTCCCACTTGTATTTGTTAGACCCTTAGGGCAGACATATTAGATCGAAATATAAATTACTTTGTAAAGAAAAACCCCATAAATGTATACATGTAATTCTGTCTTCCTGAAAAAGGGCATTGAAACATGATTTCTTTTTTTTGCAGTTTATTTTCATATTCACTTTGCTTCTATCTGAGGATTTTATGTACCACCTCACCATAGCATGTAAGAGCTATTCATCTTGCTGCATCTAAGTTTGGTTGTTATAATGTGCTTTTTAATTATTCAACTAACACTTTTTGTTTTAAATCACTTCTTTTGTCAGTTCATCCTTTATTATGCAAATTGCTGATGCAAAATAAAAATGCCCCACATTCACCCTATTTCGAGCTTTTTTAATGTTCAGTTCCTTACTACCTTGTTCTTTCCCATAAAAGTCTTGAAGCTTGCTGTATGTTTTTGTTTCTTTTAGACTCAGCATTTCCAGGCAAATTTTCATGGACATTTTTAAATTCTAAGACAAATTCATTGGTCTTTGAGAACATATGTTCCCTTTGGGAAATTTCTGATTGTTTGTTATCACTTCTCAAACAAATACATTGGAAGTTCATTTCATAAATAAACATATAAAACCTCCTAACTATGTCAGCAATTATTTTGTTTTGCCAAGTGATCTGCAAGAACTACATCCCCCCAAATACTTGTTTACTTTCCTCATTTGACGGGAGAGACCCTTGAATTTGCCCAGTGTGTACCTGTTTCCATCATGACACACTGGGTGATAGCTGACAGTACACTGTAGAAGACAGAGAAGGCCGCAGAAATAACCTTCCCAAAACAACCATATTTCCAAGGTGCTATCAGCAAGAAGAAGAGGAGGATCAGTGCATTCAGAATTACTGCTGCAGGGGCTTGATTGGGAATACTGGGGCACATCCTTTTTCAAGAAATACATACAGAAGGAGAGATAAAGATGGGAGAAGATAAAGGGCAGAAATGGCAAAGGCAATCAAAATAGACTACAGGCGGGAAATAGGAGCTGAAGATAAGAGTTGGGAACTCTCATGTCTGAAATAAAATGGCAGCCAATATCACATTACATACATGTAAATATAAGCTCATACCAAAGCCAAACTGTCTCCAAAACTGTAAAAGCCTGCTTTAGTTTCTCTGCTGTCAGTTGCATTTCTGGACTTACCCCTCTTTTCCTACATATTTTTTCCTCTCTTTCTACAGTTCTGCTTCCTTTCCTACCACTTAGAGATTCCACATGCAATAAAATACAAAGTTTGTTCATAACCTTCTTACCTATGATATCTACCCTTGCTTCTGTATTTCACTTTCAGATATCATTTTACAATATGAATGTTTCAGCTAAAATAAAACAATTGAAAATCTGGCATAAAATAGGATACATTTGAAAATTATACCATCGAATGATTCATGTCTCCACTTGCTTATGTTATTGCTAACAGTTTAGAAATTTTAAAATAAGTTATTTTCTAATAGGGTTTGTAATTTTCCAACTTCAGAGTTTGTGTAACGCATGTTCCCCATTAACTCTATAGCAATTATGGGTTGGGTGACAATATGCTCCTGTGACATAAAGAAGTGAAGCTGATTATTGTGCAGGTAGTCGAGCCATGGAGTACTTTGTGGAGCCATGAACCTCAGTTATAATATTTTTGAAGGTACATTTTAATTGTCCTGGCAGAGAAAATCTTGAAAATAAATCTTGAGTGTCTCCGAAGACTCGGAAACCAAAAAGCGAATAGAAAGAATCAATGCTGCATTATATTTTAAAATATGCTGATTATGAACCAGTCGTATGAGGCCTGTCTTGTACCATTTGAATGTGACAAAATGGACTGTAAAATGTTTAGTTCTACCTTTTTTGCTACCAATTAAGTCATATTTTAGAATTGCACTCTTAGGTTTACTTAGGCACCAGATATTAACAAGTTAAATCAATGTGCAAGCCATAAATGCATAGTTACTGTCTTTAAAAATTCTGATCTTGAAAAGACTTCAAAATATGCTTAACTTATCAGTTTGGCAGTTCTTTTTGCATGTGGAAAAACAAAGTCCTTACAAGTCTAAGCCTGGTTATAATGCAGTCAGAATTATTTTCAAGAAGGAAATAGTACTGTTACAGGCTGGGGAACTGTAAGCTTCTTCACGCATGAAATATCATTGAGGTTACCTGGTTTGGAGAATGCAACAAAAAAGAATAAAATGACCACTTTAGACCAGTTTCTAAAAGAAATTCATGCAAACTATTTTTCTTGAGTTTTATGTTAATTACAAGCATAAGACTGGTCTACAAAATTTTTTGTGTTCAGTTATACATACTTCAAAGTTCTGGTGCTGATGTTTTCAATACTGAGTATAAATCTATGTAGTGCCTTTAAATCTCTCAGTATTAATAACCAGATATTAGCTAATATCCATTAATATCCAAGAGCAATTAATCACAAGACTGCAATACACAATCATATGACATGAAGAAAAAACAGTAAAATAAAATTTCTTGGAGAGAAATAATACTTTTCCCTTTAACATCTAGAATAACTATGATTAATATTTGCTGCTGCAAACACTCTATAGGCATTCTCACGTGCAGCACAAACAGATAGCCTTCTTGTCAATGAAGTACTTAGTCTGTTCTAGGTTGACGGTGGAAATACCTTCACTGGGTTTTGGTTTTAAAACTGTTACTGATTATATATCAATACTTTTTTTTTAGAAGGTAACTGATTATAACTTCAGTTCTGCAAGAATTTTGCACCTGTTATAATGATTTTATTGCAGGTTTCCACTTAATGACAACACCATAACAAACATGATGTGTCTATTTGTCAAATACGTGAAGAATTGGCCCATTCTGTGAATAAATACAAATAGGAATAATATACAAATAAATAGAAATGGGAATGCTATCATTTTAGAGAGTCACATACATTTCTGCAGACAGGATAATCTACTGAGAAGCAGTAGATTATTGTGTTACACTCAAGGTGTGGGAAAGGCTGCAGAGTCTGTACAATGATTATGCTTTGTAAAACATAAACTAAGGCAATACAAATTGCAAATAGGTTTGACTTGACATGCACGATATTATAGTAAGTGTCCTGCCAAACTTGAGCAATCAGTGGAGGAGCCCGTGACAACAGCAGTCTTTGATCTCAAGATGATTCTGGATCTGTTTTGCCACTAAAATTGCTCATTTCTCCTAAGGCAGCATTAAGAGAGTAGAGCTAAGGCCACACTCCGGCATTTGCACTACACCTTTAAGAGAATGATCATAATTTTGGGCAGATGGATACATTCTCCTAAACACCTCATATGTGCAGATTAGCCCAAAATACATAATCAGCATCTGAAATACTGAGGACTGGTTTTTAAAAATTTCATATTTTTTTCAAATGCATTCAAAGCATATGCAATGTTTCCTGTGGCATGCATTAGGGTCATCTATTTCATGGTTCATAAGAAACTAGGTGATGGGAAAGGTAAGATTACAGCTGTCAATTTAAAGCTAATTTTAATCCCCTTTCAATACTGTTTCCTCTGTCTTTACCACAAATGCAAAAATCCCATTTTTGTTTTAATGTAAAATTGTTCCTTAATTTATTTTGGTGACTAAGAAATACTTCCTTTTAGGAAAAATTTTATTGAATAAACTGCGTTATATTGGAATACAGAGATGACTACTACTGGTTAACCCCTAGAGTGAAATTATTCACTTTTAACTGCAAAATCTGGACTTGATTCCAGGGTTGTAACCAACCAGGCCAGCCACTAATTGACTTGAGTGGGCTTTACATCAGGTCCAATGAGAGGTACCTCATGGCAATTTTGTGAAGTCAAAGAGAATGACAGCATTATTTCTTCTTGGAATACCTCTGCAGTGCCAGCCACACGGCAGATACTTCATGCACATGGGGTCCCTCAACAGCCCCTGAACCATACACTACTGTTGACCTCCACTTCTCTGTTCACAAGCCACAGTTCAAATACTGTCATTATTTGATGGTCTCTAAACAAATACTGTCGCACTGTGGCAGCTACTGTTGAGAGGCTGCCCTGGTTCGGGCCAGGACAGAACCAATT
Organism: Steatornis caripensis; assembly: GCA_013398225.1. Classification (NCBI taxonomy): domain Eukaryota; kingdom Metazoa; phylum Chordata; class Aves; order Caprimulgiformes; family Steatornithidae; genus Steatornis; species Steatornis caripensis. The sequence goes on from VZSC01015414.1 coordinate 160,425, forward strand.
TTCTTCTAGTAACTTTGCTTTTTAGTTAAGTCTCTCCTGAGAAGCTGCACTCTCTGAAATTAACTGCATGTTTTTTCCAGACAGTAGCTGCTTCTAGCAGTGATAAGGCTCGGTGTTTATAGTTAGTGCTGGAACATCAGTAGCAGTGGTATGCAGAAGGGCTCTTGCGTATCATTATCCCTATGGAGACCAAGGTCGATGCTTGCTTCTGCTAACTTTCTTGCGCGCCGGAACTGAAAGAGCAGAGAAGTGCTCACACCTGCGACCCTGTGGTGGGGAGGAGCGGG
>VZSC01015414.1:160737-174154 GCA_013398225.1 Steatornis caripensis
ATATCGGTTTTGTACATATTTGTATATTTGTGTATATTTCATTATTATTATTATACATTATTATTGTAGTTAGATTAAAGCTGCTTTAACTTTCCTAACCCATAAGTCTGTTTCCCTTTTCTCTTCCCCCCGTCCCCCCTCTTTGGGGAGGGAGGGGGTTAACAAAGAGCGTCTGTCGTTCGCTTAATAGCCAGCCCAGTTTAAACCGTGACAGAGGCATGCATCACTTTGTCTCAGTGTCTCTTTTCTCATGACTAGATTCTATTTCTTCTCTGTCTTTGGACACTGATATCCAGCTGAGAGTGTCTTGCCATGCAGTAGAAGTACACGCAGCCTCTCCATGCTGCCCACTCATGGGCAGGTTTGTGTGGATATGAGGAGGGAGGAAGAGGTGTTTTGCATGCTGCTTATCATAACAGGTTGCATTGGCATGACGGAATATATCAGAAGACCGCTCAGCTGAACAGGCTCCTATTGCCACTGCAGACATAATATGAGGCAGTTATTGAGTCAAAAGACTGAAAAGAGGTAGCATTTTTGCCATGCATCTTTTGGTTAGTCAGTTTAGTTAGCTTTGTGAATGTCAGAGAGGGAGCGGCAAACTGAACTTCCTAGGGTAATACAATAACTTGAAATAACCCTACAGCTGAAATATATCTACCATACAGGTCATTGAAACTTAGCGGAGTATTTTTTTCAAAGTCCAGACAGTCTTCCCTTGTCTCCTCCCTGGCACCACAAGGCCTCACACCTTTAGAAATGCCTAAAAAGAAAACAAACTCTCTTCTACACACACTTTCTAATAGCATTAAAATAAATCACCATATATAAAGCCAAACAATGTCACAAATCTGTTTCCAGCCATGAGTTGGTTTCAGTAGTGCTTACCAGCAGCCAATATTGAGTTACAGTATTTTCTTTCTATTTAAAGAACTAAATGGGGAGCTTTTCCAAATCCCAAGTCAACTTTTTAAAATAGAAAGTAACATACAAGAGCTTGCAAATCTGCTTGTAATCAGGACTCCTGAAAGTTACATCTGGTTGACAGATTTAGAGCACCATAAGCGTAGAAAAAGGAAGGGTAGAAGAATAGCAACAGCAGCAGCAAGAGTGGGAGGAGATAAAGAGAATGACAGCAGTAGAAATTAAAGGAAGCATCTAGAAAACAAAAATGATGGATAACAACAAATAAAAAATATTTTATGCTAACAGCCAACACCATGGGACATTAAAAGAAGAGGTAACACACTGTCAAATGTTGTTTGCCCACCTAAAATGATTAAAAAAGGTACAATAAAAATTTATTGATAAATTTTGAGTTAAAAATGATTAGGAGTATTGCTAAGTGTTTCTGAGGGGCCTATAAAGATATGACATTGATGACTTAAATGTATCACAAGTGGGTGAAAAAGAACTGGTATGTATGTCCACCCAGCAAAATAAGGCCTTTTAACAAAATATGTTTCTTCATGAGAATGAATACATATACATCTCTCACACTTAGCTGTTTATTAAATATAAGACTGTGGAGTCTTTGGTTTACTCTGTTTTACTTCTAAGACACAGAATTCTTGCAAAGCCTTGGGGGGTTTTGTGAAGCCAAGCTTTGTCAATCCTCATCCTTTTCAGTTCAGAAATTCTCAGGTTCCAACCTTGAGTGATCAGTGTTGTTAACATTGTTAAAAGCAACATTGTCAGCTTATGACAATAGTACCATATTACATCTCTAGCCTAAAGCTGTTCATAACTGTATTTTACCAGTCTTATCATAAACGCAGCTCTCCAAATTTGGTGAATACTTTATTCAAAATTAAAAATGAAAAAGATGAAACATATGATTTAGAGAGAAAGTGCTACTTCAATAATATGCAGAGATAGAGATACATGCATACAGACACAAAGAAGTTGCTAAAATTTGACTAAACCTCTCCATCTTTCTCTCTGACTTGTTTTTTTTAATGACAGGAAAACTACTACAGAAGTATCAATCACTTTAGAGACAATTCCAAGTATCAAACGGAACTCAGCACACAAATACCCTACATATTCTGTGGCAGGCATATGTTGCTTGTCACTAAATGAATGTTGCTCTGGAAGAGTCAGAAGAGGCTGAAATATCTCAGCATCCTCTTTATTCAGGAGTTGTTTTGAAACACTACATTTCACTGCCACTCTCTGTTGTGATAGGTTTGCTTGTTTCTTGCAATTTAAGCTTTGGTCTTGGAGAACTTGATATTTTCCAGAGGAACTAAGAGAAAAAAGAATTTTCCAACTTCACTGTAGAATGTTGTAGTTCGTTTCATTGCTTCCTCCCATGGAGGAAAAATGGGGGAAGAAAGGCACCCATAGAATCCCAAAGCATAAAAGCAGATAAGGGGAAAAATTCTTTCAGTTTCCCTTTCTCATAAGACACATAATAGAGGGTGAACAAGCAAACAGGAACATGTCATTAAGTTTGATAGGATAAATGTAAAAACAACATGACGGTCTAAACAAAAGTTTGAGGAATAACTTTCAAAAAGTACAAAAAAATTTCATAAAGCATTTTTCAAACACATCAAAGTTGAGAAATGAGCCATGGAATCTGTAGAGAAGGTAAGTGACCAGGATTTGTAAAGACAATTGAGAAAGAAAATGCAATAGTTAAAAAATAAAATAAAATAAAATAAAACAAGACAAAATAAAATAAAATAATAAAATAAAATAAATTAAAACAAAATAAGATAAAATAAAATAAATTAAAATACTTTTTACTAGTGTTTGATATTAAAAAAACTGGACACCTAGGCCACAGTTCTAAATAAGCGGTCATCAGAAAGCCCAAGTCAAAATAAAATGTTTCTAAAACAGTTTATTAGACAAAAAGATGAAATTAATAGTGCTAAATCATCAGCATGAGATACTGCCTACCCAAGAATCCTTTACTAGTGGAAGAATGAACTATCTGAATTGTGATGCACAATCTTATTTTGAAATAATTTATTAACTGAAAATAATAGATTTTTTTAAAAGGCTGCTTCTGCATATTAAAGGAACTACAGACCAGGAACTCCAGCACCTGTATCATGCAGTTCAGCAGGAACTATTACAAAGAATAGAATTAATTGACTTGTTAATAAAAAACATATAATAGGAAGGAGCTACAACTACTTCTATAAAGAGAAATAATGCCTCACAAATCAATAAAAGTTTTTAAAATTAAGCATGAGAGAATGAATAAGATTCACACCGAAGATACAGATTATTTGGATTTCCAGAAGGCATTTGACAAGATCCCTTACCAAGGGCTCTTAAAGAAACTGAGAAGCCAGAAGATTAAAAAGAAGATTCCTGCATGTATAAATAATTGGTAAAAAAATTGGCAACAGAGATTAGGAGTCCTTCTCAATGTAGAAAAGGGATCCCTGTGGAGCTCTACAGTCATGTTTTTGGGTCTCGTACTGTTCAACGTATTGCTAAATAACTGGAAGGAAGAGAGGGTGAATATAAAGTGTCAACATTTCCTTGTGATACCAAACTATTTTAGGCAGCAGAAAAAAGGGCTGCATGCAAAGAAGTGTAGATAGTGCTACTGGAATTCAGATACTGCAGACAATTCTTAGTCTTAACCTGGAACTGTATCATACCTTCAGGGACTGTGTAATAAAACAGTAGGTTAAATTCATTGAGGGTAAATATATAGGTAAACATGCATATGGAAAAGTGATAAACTTTGCTCATACTGTTTTATGAGAATCTGATATAAAATTGAGCATAAAAAACATAACATACAATCTAGCAATTAATACTTGATTGAGTGAGAGTGCAGAAATGACTACAGACAAGGAATAATCTTCATAGGATTTAGAATTTACCATATTCTTGCAGCATGACAATAACCTGTGCAGAATAGGTTAGAAAGCCCAGGTCAATTAATCAGTGTTCTTCAAAGAAGACTGTAACAAATATGATAAATGCATTTGTACCATAGATCAAACAACTAAATTTGTGGTGGAGGTACTGACTAAAAGAATACCTCAAAAAGAATTTACTGCAGATAATAAAGAAGAGGAAGTTGTGGCTTAAAGGTATCTTCACAGTATCACAGAACCTTCCACCTGATGCTTCCTAAAGCCTAGTATAAAAATACAAGCACTCTGAGCAACATCTTGCAAAGACAATACCTCCAACTGAAACTACCTACAACAGAAAACTTGCATGGGAATTGTAATTTCAATAACCTGAAATTGCCTACAAACAAAAAACTCTAACTCATACCCAGATCAGGCTAATCTCACACACAAAAAAATAATACAAAAAGAAAAAACCAGAAACCTATCAACTCGTTAAAGACTAAGCTGGAAATCATTAACTCAATCATTCAGGCTAATGTTATGTTGAAAATATTATCTATTTCCTATCACATGAATATTTATCATTGCATCTCTAATTGCATTCTTTTAACCCTTTTTGCAGTAATATGTATGGTTTTATTTTTAAAACCAAGCAAGAAGTTAAATATATTGACAACCAAGACTTTTGTCTACAGCAAAGTTACGTTAGACTCAATTTATGAGTATCTGCCACCAGGTAAAAGAAGGGATATGTGTGAATAAAGCGCTGCTTTTTCTCTTTTCTTCAGAGTGCACTTGCTCCAATCTGTCACCCATTTCTTTCTGCCCTGTTTCCACCTTACTCCTTTTTAACTATGATTGCCTTTGCCTCCCAGCTTCTGCTCAGTAATATTTTTAACCCATTTTTTTCCTAACTTGTTCTAATCCAGATTTTAGTTTTGCTAATAACCAATCACCCTCCACCCAATCACAATCTGATTCACCTCATCCCAGTCCTTTCCTCTCACTGGGTCTTCATCACATTTCCATACCTCACCTCATTACAAGTCTTTCCTTGTTATAACACCTTAACAGACGCACTGATTCACACTCCAGATTCCCTTTCATGAGAATTGTTGGCTGAATTCTGCTCCTTATCTTTCCCTAGTGTCATGTGTTTAAAGCTGCTTTTGAACCCCTCCTTTTTACAGGTTGCTTGAGTGGTAGCTGGAGGCCACTTACAACACAGAAAACACATGACAACTTGACCCTAATTCTGGCATTGGTTCCTACCTTCCCCTTGCTCTGCACAAGGCAGCAAGTAAAAGTGGAGAGTCTCTGACCAGTGATAGGATCCAGAGTATTGACTAACTTTCTCTGAAAGAGGCCACATACGGTTCAAGTAGCAGTAGACACTGAAAGGATAGCACATGCTCAGGGAGGAAGAGTATTTTGAAATTTTAGCTTTTTAATATGAAGGAAGTTGGCTGAGCATATATTTCAAAAGTTTATTATTTGGCCAAATTTCAACAGATTTTGAACGGGCCAGCAAAAATCCCACATACCTGACCCATATTTCAAGTCTCTGTTGGAAAGGAGGCGGCTGCTGTTCAAAGGAACATGACAAAAATAATGTATTGCTGAGCCACTTTGTTCAAAATTAAAATAAAATGAAAAAATAAAAAATCTTAGCCTGAGACTGACACAAAACATGGAGAAATTTCCACCCAAAGGACTGAAGTTGTGCCAAGTTATAAGCAACTGAATAATAGGGACTTATGATGGGGACTGATAATGAAAATTATTTGTAATATTAATTTGAATGTTATTAACGATGCGATGCTACAAACCTACCTATAATAACTAAGAAGTATTACTCTCTTATATAGACTAAAAGCAAAGACATATAATTTACCACAACTATATGGACAAGCAGCCACATAATTATATATCTTTCTCTTACAGCAAAGTGGGTGAGATAAGAAACTAGGTGATGAAGGATTTTGCTTCTCCACAGAAATAGAATTTCAGTGGTTTCACCAGTTGTGCAAATTTGGTTTTGTACAGCTGTATTTTCTTTTAAATCCTGAGCAGACATTTGTCCCCTAGGATAATTTTTCAGATATGTATGAAAATATCCCTTGTTGCTGTGTAGAGTGAACAAAATCCATATCCAATATCCATACGCAATTATGTTCCATTAGTCACCCTTCCCTCCACCCCCACGTTCCTACCTATTGCTCTTTTAGCAAAGACACCTGGCCTTCTATTAACTATTGCACAGATTGAAGATGTCATCCTTGAGCTACTGAGTACCAACTTTTCACTTGAGATTTTGCCAGAACAACTCTGCTTCCTTAAAGACTGAGTGCTGTAAGTTCTATTATCACCAGTATTGCTGATCAGTGTACTCTGCTAGTTTACCTAAATAAGTAGAAGTCCACTTAACCTTTAAGAACTCTAGCATCTCTAATAAAAGCCCGTTATTTTCCCCCTTATATCCCAATACCTTACTTGTCAAAGGTCAGTACGAGGGTGTTTACCATTCAGCTTCAGAAACATCTCTCAGCAAATTATATGAATGAAGAATTACAGTTAGGTATTGTCTTGCATATAGTGTTTCCAAATTGCAGTCTGAGGTTGGAGGGATCTCTGCCTTGGGTTAGATTCATGTCTGTTTTATAATAGTTTTCACTTGGCATAAACGTGAAAGGGGGGAGGGGACCACGCTGTAATAACTCAATATAGTGTGATCCTAAATTAATGAAGTAGGGATCTCATCTACAGGCAATGTAAGTGATATCATATGCACATGGGAGTGTATCATTTGTACATTTTTCCTTATTCAAGCCAGCCTAAGTTCTCTGTAAAAAAGATTTTCTGATCTGCCATTGAAATAAAAAAAAAAAAAAAACACCAGCCAAAATATTATTTATTTCTCTTGTCAACTGTTCTCTATTATGTTGTCACCAATGAAAATTCCTTTTGATTGTCAAGGCATGTGCCTAGGTTTTTGGACTCCTTTATTTAAAGCTTTCTCTAAAAGACAACAACTGTTTTGTCAAGCTTTCTTATAATCACTTGAATGTATTTACTAGTATGTTACTTGCACTGCTTCCTGTTCAAACAAGGTGTAAAACACCTGCCTTTGCCAGTTCAGACCAGAATGTCTCCAGTTGTCTCCTCACATCTTTCTTACATCTTTATACAGGAACACATGTAGTCCTGCACGTGTATCAAGTGCATGTTGTAGTAAGCATGCATACTAGAACCAGATTTTGCATTAACCTATTCATGTAGAAACATCCTTGGTTCATCACAGAGCGACAGATTGACTTTAAAATCATGCTGCCCTTTAGTATAACCTTTATGGCACACTCTACTGGTTGCATTATACAGTAGCTTTTTTAAGACAGTAATGTTATGCCTAATACTCTGATGTCCTATCACACCTCAGAGAACACACCAATTAGTTGCATGCTAGATGGTAATCAGCCTGCTCCCCATCATTTTACTGAAAGAGCGTCTAGCTGTGCTTTTGCACAATGCATGAAACTCTGATGTGCTTTTCACTTCTTTTTTTGGTTAGATGAAAAGATGCTGCCCGTGGCACCACACAGAATTTCCCTAAACCATTTTCAGTGCCAGAAATGCTGTGCTGAGTTGTGCAAGGTAGTGGTGCTGTGTTCATATTCAGTACTAAGGAGTGAAATCTCCTTGGCCATAAAAGGCGACAACAAGTATTTCCAGCAGCAGGTGGTCTTTAACTGTTCAGGAACAGAGTACGGAAGGATCTATAGACACCATATTACTTCAAGGCATGACTACGGTTTTGCCATTTGCCTTTGAACAAACAGGAAAGCAGCCTGTCATTTAAAGGAAGAAGTTGAAGTTTCCTGGTCCTCTTTTTTCTAGAGATGAAAATAGTTGGGGTCTGTCACTGCTTACACACTGCAGTGTATTTTTCCAACACACAAGCTTAGTTACACAGGTTGCACATTATTATTTCAACTCACCTCTTTTGAGCAACAAAGCAAACACTGTATATTCCTCACTCTCTAATACGAAAGGGATACAGAAGTACCACATACTCTCCCCACACATGTAGTAGGGGCACCCATTTTCCCTTGTATGGCTGGGAAGGTTATGCTAATCTCCTCAAACCTAAGGGTTCAGAGGGCACCATTAAATCTACAACACTTATAAGAACCCAAGTGTGTGTCACCACTGCTACAAAGGGAGATTAAGGGATAAGAATGACTAATGGTTACACCCCAAAATTTTGTACTAAAAATCCCTTCATATTTCAAGGATCTCCAAATCCAATTTTCCCCATTCTTCCTGCCCAAAGATATTCTTCTAGAGCTCTATCTTACAAATATTTCTGTTTCAAAGCATTGCTGCCTTTCCACATAAGCTCTAACTTCTGTCACCCACATTTTATTGTTGTTTTGCCCAGACGTCTACAGCTCAGAGCCCCATCTGATACCTTTTACTCAACAGTCCTGCTCTCCTTGAATACTACCCTACCTGTCCTCTGAAGTCTCCACTCATACCCACTGCTGATTTCCCACGGGCTGCTAAACCTTGCGTACAGCATCATCTCCTCACTAGGTCTCCCCATGATAGCTATGCTTACCAGAAATCTTCCCATGTGGAATTTACAGACTGGGGTGGAAAAAAAAAGTTTTGTTGGGAATAAACATACATATGAAACCTCTACCAGATTCACTCTACTATTATTAATAAAATCATCATTTTGACTTATTTTTCAAAATAACTCATTCTACCCAGGGACATTATCATGTCTTCCTAGTCTAAAACAGGTTTCAAGCAATAAAACATTTCAGCTAATGACCTTTATCTCTCTTTTTAATGAAATGCATGTGAGCATTGTCTAGTTTATTTCTGAAAAGTCAGGAAATTTTTATCAATATTTTAAGAAAATCTTAATATCCTTTCTGGTATTGGACCAATAAACATAATTCTGAGACGGAAACCCATTACAGACATTACCTAGTTAGCTCCAAAATTTGTGTAATTTTTCCAGTCATGTTTATCACACTGGAGAACAAAAAAATAGTAGTATTGACAAATGTTATCATTTATCTGTGTCGTCATGTAAAACTTGTTTTATTACAAAAGATGCTTTGTACTTTACTAAAATCCAGTTCTTAGTCATATTACGAAATTTGATGTGTGTTATTGCCACTGTTAACCAGACTAGGGATAAAACCATATTCAGTCATGTCCTGCTATGGAAGGCATTAAATAATGTCATAGGTAACATGGACAGCTGAAGGAGGTTGCAGCAGGGAATAAGGAATAAAGCCTTAAAAAGGTGAAAATTAAATCAAAGAAGAAGAAATTATGATATTTCATATTTGAAGCTCCCCTGTGGAGACTAGGATTGGGCATGACCTTGATCTTGCATCACTGCTGGCAGAAACTGGGCGTCCGCCAGCTCTGCCTACTCTCAGCAAGGGGTAATATATTGTATAAAGGAGCTCTCTTTTATTACTGAGCTCTATTTTAATGCTATTACCAGGCCACAAGCTAAGCATTATGTCTTCTTTTTGCCTACCTTTTTGTTCATATGCTGTTGCTAGAGTGGTCTTGACTGTGTTTCACTCTGTACCACTACCTTCTGAGCTGTAGAGAAAAACTTAAACGTTTTGCATTTAATGACTGACAGACATTGAAATTTTGGGCTTAAGTGTATCAGGAAATAATAATTTTTTAAAAGTTCTTTAAAAACAAAAGAAGTGATAGCACTCCTCCAAACGTATTTCCTGGATTTGAAAAAGTGGTTGCTATTAAATATTTATTAAAAAGGAAGAAGAGTTTTGTTTTGTTTTCTGTCTTTTTTTTTTAGTAGACAGCTTGTTGCCAAGTAGAATAGGCATTATTTAGGATAGCAAAGAAAAGATACACCAAGGTCTACTGTCTTTTGTTACTTTATGTTTATGAATCATACTGATGAGTTGCCATGTGATTAACCTCTTTCACTTTTTAGGTTTCTTTTCTTCTTCTTCTCTCTTTTCCTTCCCTTCTCTTTCCAACAAGCCTGTGAATAATTCTTTCTATTAAATGTTTTCTTCTTCCGCCATCCCCAGATTTCCAATTTCTACCCAAACCTGATAGTTTCTGCAGACAACATAAAAGTGAATGTTGCTTTTCCTTTCAAGTCTTGTAGTTCTGATGCAGACACGTAGCCTTAGAGTTGTTTCAGTGCTGTTCACCAAAGCTCTGCAATAGCCATGGGTTCAAGAACCTGTCACACTGTAGCTCCATGATGATATCCATGGAAAGATTAATTCTACGGGTGTAAATACTTACAATAAAAAACGCTTTATTTGCTCCTGGTTTTTGATATCCTCTGTTCTGATGACAGTGCCCATCTACAAGAACAATCTGCTGCTACCAAGCAATGTACTCTTTGCTTCTTCTGACTATTCTTCCCTTTTATTGGAGACAGAATTCAGTTCTGATCCCACCTTATGTTATGGTTGAAGCTAAGGCAGAGAGATCAAAGACGCACATGTGGTAATTGTAGCAGCCACTGTTTTAATACTGCAGTAGCTACATACTCTGAAGTTCCACATGTGATAGGAAAAAACGTTAGCTCTTTAGGTGCTTTATAGGCACAAGTATTTCCTTTGCTACAGAAGTGAGAACTCCCATTCGACAGAGCATGGCCTTGACTTCAGTGGTCATTCCATAGCCTCCATAATGTGAATAATAAGAATGAATTGGAGACTGGAGCAAAAGTGCTACATATCTTTCCTGAATCCCTCCATGTCCAGGGTATCGTAAATCTTTCAACCAAATCTTTCTTCCTGTTATCTATCGATATACGATAACACTTCAGGAGAGCTTCTCAACACCTACTTTCAGCTGCTGAGTAGTATGTAAAGTCATCTCTCTGTATTTTTCTTGAAAATATGGTTGAATCTTTCCTAAGAATCCCACTACCAGAATCAATTTTCTTTGATACACTGCCCATTGTGTTTTAAGTTTTGAAAAACAGCAACTCAGAAGATTTTTTGCCCATTGCCTGTAAAGACAAAGGAGACAATAATCTTCTAGACAGCAAGTGATTAAACAGCAGCTTATTCATAAATAAATTAAACACCAGGTGATTCCCAGTCTTTGAAACTATATTGATTTGCTTTTATTATTTAACATGTTTTAGATCTGGGTTTGTATTAGCTGAACTTTAAAAAAAAAATTAGTATAAAAATTTTTCAGTTAGAGAACAAAGGTATCAAGACTACTAAAACTATAAAATAATAATTTTAGAAGTCTATAAAAATTATAAAATTCAGATTAAAAACTTGATATAATGGATATCTAGGTATGTATCAGATAAATATGGCATAGAGCTATTATGTATATATTTACTACCTTGTAAATACAATGATGACACTCATATAATTTCCATGAGTATACTGCTTTTGGTCAATCACATTTCTTATTTAATCATAATTATATGTAATCAATAAGGCCAGATAAAAGAGCCCTGCTACCTGAGAGCTGAAGGATAAGGGAATAAGATGCCATAGATATTTCCAAATGAAAAGAAAAAGTTTGCTGTAACTCTAGAAGATCCAGAAACTCTGGAGAACCTGAAGGTGAAAACTATCAGATATGCTATTGCCATATTTATGTTGAGGTTTTAGATCAATGATCTAAACTTATCTATTAGATCTCTTCTAGTTGGATGGCTGCCAGTAATCTTAAACAACAGAAAAAAAAAAAGTCTTAAAAGCTCAATAAAAGCAAGGCAACTGGAAAGTATTATCAGGTTAAGTTTGGGTGGGGGTGATACTGGACTGAATTTGCAAATTGATTTTCCAGATTCGATGTTGGTTTGCAACTATTTGCAAACTATTCAAGGAGGGAAAACTATTCTCATAGTAAGTAGTTTTATTTACACTAAGTGAGGATGCTACAACACATCACAGGATGCTAACAGTCCTACTGCATGCATTCAAGCAGCCACTAGACAAATTCATGCATCAGCTTTCAGCACCGGTAGCCTAAAGTAAGGCCTCTAAGAGATAAAATCGGTAATTTGACTATAAACCTATAGTATGTGCTTGACCTTTGAAAGACGTATTAGAAGAGCAAATATTTTAATATTAAAAATATTTGTGATTTTTCTATCATTCCTAAATCATTTGACTGACTGTTAGATTCTTTATCTCCCATGTTGCCTGATGAAAGGATACTTCATGATTCTTCACTGTTCATAGCGTTCATCTCAAGTCATGGGCATTAATTTTGTTTCCTTTATAATTTTCAGGAATCAGTTATGACAACAGCGGATTTTTTCCTCTTTGTTTTTTATTGTGACTTTTCTATACTAACAATTTTAAAGTATGTTTCTACACTCTTATTCACAATGAACATTTTGAATGTACTTGTGAACAAATGTAGATGTCTATTTAGATGTCTAGTGTATTAGCTATGTACGGCAGCTATGCAAGTGAACAAATCTGTCTAGGCAATGAAAGGATTTTTAAATATCTATAATGCCTTTATAAGATCAGGCCAAAAAGCAAGTCTGTGTTCTGCACGCTGCTGAGGAGAACTCTGTGAGACCCCAGTGCTGTGTGCGTCTCACCTGGTACTCAGGCTTCCTGCAACCGCACTACAAAGGTGGAGTCTGAGCCTACAAATCCCACTTATCATCAAGTAAGGTGATATCTTGTCAGTCTGACTTTAGTGGCATTGGATCTTTGTGACCAGATAGGCTACAGGGTCAGGGAAGTCAGGACACATGATTGTTTCTGGCCCATATGTGTAGGCAATAGATTTAGATGTGGAAGTACATGGGCTGAGATTTCCCCTTAGTCTGCTCTGAAACTCATTGCAGCCTGAGTGGACAAAGAGACACATAGTGTGGACAGCTACTGGGTTTGTCCTTGTGTAGAAAAGTGGGCTTTAGTTTGATTCACACTTCTGAGATGCACTGGACGGTTTCAGCCAGAATGTGTACAGACAACACAAAGTTAGCCAGCATTTCCTGGTCGCAGTTCAACTACATTTCCCCATTCCTTCTTTTACCTTTCCTCTATACTGAGTTCTTAACCAATGGGTATATGTCACAGCCAACCAATAGATTCTTGTCTTCAAAGACCAAATCACCTAATAAGTGTACTACCAGTGCCATGGTCTGCCACAGTTAGAGTTTATTTAAAGAGAGAGAAATATTGCCACCCTTAGACCTGAGAAAAAGAAAGATTTCAAATACTCCTTCTTTAAGAATGTAGTAAGTCAGCCTCTATTCATCTTTATACCCCCACACAAGGAATATCGATTTTTTTTCCAATGCCTGGATAAGGTTGCCCTGAAATAGTACTGAATTAATATAAGGAATCTATAGAGTCATGTTTCTAACATTGCTTCAGGAATCACAGGTTTGTGTTTCCTTTGGCACATTACAGTGCTTTCTGTCATGGTCAGTAAGAGCTACTGTATGATGGACAACGTATGGAAGACAGGGAAAAAAAATCTTCCTTTAGTCTTGTTCAAAGGAAGTGTGTCTGCCACTACTGCACTTCTAGGGGACCTAACAAGTCACAGTCCGAGTAAGAAGG
>VZSC01015414.1:174311-193458 GCA_013398225.1 Steatornis caripensis
CAATGGTGCTCTTAAGTGTTAAGAAAAAGCAAGATTTTTGTCACCCAATGCACTCCATTCTAGAAAAATGGCAAGCATTCAGAGTTCAGGTATCTCTCTTTAATGGGAACTAATTTGATCCTTTGTTGTTCTTCCAATTGAAAAATTTTTCCCTTTTTACACTATTGCTGTTAATCTGACTTTTCCCCCCAGTCTTTTCATTTCCCTTCAATAGTGGTAAATTATCCATCTATTTCTAAGGCTAGAATTTTCTCTTTAGAGGTGCCTGGCTGGGTACTTGTTTTATGGGTTAGAAATAACTCATGCCAAGCAAAAGACTGTTCTGGTGACAGCACCTGCCTCCCTGCCCTTCCATCTCTGCAAATCCCTCTTCATAACTGCATCAACTCTGCGTCTGGGTGAAGCAATTTTGTGGGGTTATCCCGTGCTCTGGACCATTAATACTTACCAAACTACAGTCTGTTGTACTGCTGCAAGGTGACCACACTCATGGCTCAACAATGGTGATCAGCTCTAAAAGGCAATACTAAACTAAAGGTGTTTCACCTTGGAGCAGTGAACAGCATTTAGGTGAGAGAAGATTTAGGCCTCACATTTATTCCCACAACCATTCAGTGAACCTCATCCACACTAAAGAAACCTGCCAAAGTAATCATGAGGTTTCTCACCAGTGTCTTTACTAAACTGAGATACAAGTGCAAAAAGCAGAAAGCATACTGACTCAAGCAGAAAATATGCTGGAGAAGTATACTGAGTAAGCCACCTACACCCAGGTGAAGTTTAAAACTCCTCAGAGCTAAGTTTTTAAAATAAGTTCAAGGCAGGCTTCCTTATAATATTAAAGCTCTTGGATATCTATGATATTCTTCCTCATTTTGTGCCATGGGGAGAAGACAAAGACCTGTAAAACATAACACCAGAAAAGATCACCAAACCTGATGATCATGTGATCATCTCTCTTTTTTATACCACAAAACTTATATATCACTTAGTTTCATACAAACCCTAAGGTTTTAATTAGACCAAATAGTTTCAGAATAAACTCTGTGCTACAAAGAAGAGGAGATCAAGGCATTAGTAATGCCAAAGGATCCTTTGATGTTAGAAAACTGACGAAGTGAGAGCTGTCCTGATGATTTCCAAAAGTTGAACCACATCGTATGTTGCAGAGGAAGTCGAAAATACCTTTCCTCCCAGCATACACACATCAGCATCTAGATCCCTGTCAATCTAAATCACGTTTGATCTTCATCAGACAATCAGCCCAATCCTGAACCTTGAAGAAAACCACAGCTACCAGGAACAAAAGAAAGTTGTCTGTCTTTGCTAACTCGAAGTACAGTTCTGGGTGACCTATTGCCCTATGTCTAGTTGTGGTCAATCTCTCATACAAGGAAGGCCAGGAAAAATAAAGAGGATGCCCACCTCAGAGTACAGCTCACTAATTACAACTGGACATAACCCTGAGAGTTCCCATCCTGTTTTGCAGATATGACAGAAGATAATTTGAAGCATCAACATTTCTAGATTCTGGTAAAGATGATGACTGTGGGTAAGTTTGCACTATAGGGCAGAGAGATCTAAGCTAGCTCAGGGTAAGGCTAAAACTGGAAGCAGCGTAGCCACGTCAGCATAACTACACTAGCCAAAGCATAACACAGTGCAGCAATGATGTGTCTGCGTTGCTTCCAGGACCCAGAGTATAACTTCCGTTCAGCATTGTACAGATGTGTAGATCTACCACCTCATCTGGAGTTAGCCTGAAAATCTTAAACAGAATTCTGCACTGTAAGGCAGCTCACCCCTCCTGCATGGTTCCTATTGTTTCAGGTCACGCAAGAAACAACTTTTAGACATTAAACACATTCAGTATCTGGCAACGTAGCATCTCCTTTGCATTATTAAAAACCGCTGTATCCCTTCTTGACAACAGCTACTTGCTGAATATTTTCCCTAACAGTGATCAGGCAGGAATGAACTCTGATAACTTCTAGGAAAGCTCAATGACCAGTTTACATTCAATATCACTGTCTATCTGATACCAGGAGCATAGGAACAATCCTTCAATTAGACAATGTCTCTTCTTTAAGAACAGTCTCAGGAAGATAGGTGCATCTTGTTTGTTTCTATCATTGTCCTTCTTGCTCTTTTTTAGTGGAAAGTGTATGCAATTTAAGCTTGAGCACTAATATCCTTTTTTTCGTCTCATGGTTTTTGCTTTTTCATCAACATCCTTTTGTACATAACTTAAGAACTGACTTGATTACTACCCACCTGCTCTCCTCAGAAAATGTATTCATCTGTCCTATCCATTGGCCATTTAAAACAAATTAAAACACAGAGAGCAAAGCCACATTAACTTCCTTCCTTCCTTGATCCCTTGAGGAAAAGTGTTTCCAGCATTGACCGTGGGTCTTATTTGACTGACTTTTGCACTTTTGATTGGTCCTTGGATACAGCAGCGAGAAAATATTTCCTGTCTTGTAGAGTGTAATAAGAGCAACAGATTTTACCCTGAGCCATGAGCTGAACAAGGGAGGAAATTGGAGTGCCTCGCAGTAATTAATCATTGTACGATGAGACCTGTCAAAACCCTTTCTAAAGCTGATATTGCTGTCAATAACCAGCTAGTACATCAGCATCTGTGATTGTTTAAAATATCAGACTAGACTGCGATCAACATATTTTACACTTACACTCCTTTTGTATTTAGCAAATATAATTCTTCAAAGTATTATATGTGCTACAGTGTTTGTCGGATCACAGTACTACTGGTGTCAGTATCTAAACTAAACATTTTTGCCCATAGTAAGTATCCAACAAATCCCCTGAGCTGTAAAATAAAGTACCAGCTAAATTACATTTGTATCTAGTCTAAATTCCAGTGGTAAGAAAAAAAATTGTCACCAAACATTTGTACTCTGGATGTAGGCTTATGGTTGAATCAGAAAAAAGAGAAGCATCTCAGAGTACTTTCATGTCATACTGAAACTTATAATGAACAATAGCTGCCAGATTCTCAGCCGGTATGAAAGAAAGTAATTCAACTATAACTATAGAAAACTGTGTTGCTTTATATCCGTTGAGAATTTGGTCTACATGCCCAAGCAAATCTGAACCCAAATTTTATATTTTCTTAATTTTATGTTTTAATTGAAAACAGCAGCATCACCAATGTCTTCCAAAAACTGCTAGCTTGCTCTTTCCTTTATCAAATGTGTGCTTTGTGGAATAGGCCAAGAAGTTACGAGGTAAAGCTCAATTTATCTCTAATATTATCTTACTTACAATAAAAAAAAATCAAAGTTGCTTTTCCTCTCAGCAGCTGCATGCAGCCTGGGTGAGACACTCTTTTGTTGCCTGCAGCCACAGAAAACTAAAATGTTCAAATTGAGGTTAACAAGGAAAGTAGAGAAGGATGCTGCCCACAGTCAATTATTTCTGTGGTACTGTTTTTCAGGGATTTCTGTGTTTCACATGCTGATAACTTAGTATTCTGTTTCTTCCAGATCCCACTGTAACGGAACTAACTCTCCCTGGACACTGCATGAGGAATTTACTTAGCTAACTCACAGTCATACTCCAGGATCCAGGCTACACACTTAATGTATAGGCACTGTGTAATATTTCGTGTTTTGTCTCTAGAGACCTAGAGAACTCAAGCTCTCCCCATTTACCTCCAAGATTTTGAATGTAGTTACTGTCTTTACTGTTAAGAGCATGTGATACACAGGTAGCTCCTGAGCAACTGAGTTCTGCTCCTTGCCTCATAGGAAACTACAAAATGTCAGTTATGGGAGAATCCAAGGGGAGAAGCAACATGAAAGTCCTAGGACTTCTGGGGGCCAAAGGAGGGAGGCCATGGTGGAAGGCTGTGATTGATAAAATACCACTTAAAGAGCCCAGTCATAGAGGACAGGAATGGGAGAGGTTACCAGCAGGTTCTGGCTGTAGAAAAGTATGCAGACTGTAATGTTTCCTGGGTTGGCTTTTGGTATTCAGGGAGCACAGCTTCACTGCTTCCTGCGTCTCTCCTCATCCCCTTCCTTGTAAATGTCTGGAAAATGAAAACCAACCCTATTGTTCCTTGAAGTCTGCATGTGATGAGAGCAACCAAATGTATAACCCTGTCATATAGCATTGGTCCTTGATGTTTTACTCTTTAGCTGACCACAGCAAATCCCATGATTTGCTTGCACTCACATAGCCAAGTCAAACAGATTATTCTGCTCCAGTAACCTACCCTGTTCATTAGCTATCTCTCCAAATTTTCCATCATCGGAAATGGTGGAAATACAGTGATTCTCAATACTTTAGTTTCTGGTCACCAATAAAAAGTATTAAATAGATTAAAACAATGAAAAAAAAACCCTTCAAGACTCAGCTCAAACCTTACACATCCAGTGATAACTCTGTTTACGTGTCAGGACCTGTAAAATAATCTCTTCCACTGTGTACCATGTTAATCCTGAATCACTATTTTTTGAACCAAATTGTTGTATGTAGCTATATACATGTCAAACATACACGTCTGTAAGACACGTCATGTCTTACAGAAACCTAGGTACCTTGTATCAACACAATTCTGTTTTGCAACCAAAGTAGTAATCTCACACAAAGGAAAGTAATTTTGACAGGACCTACTTTCCATATGCTTATGTTGATTGGCATCCATTCCATTTTTCTCCTTTAATTCTTTGGTAACAAAGCCCCATATCAATCACACTATTATTTTGCCTGGGATTGATATCATGCTGACAGCCCTATAATTATGTGGGTTGACTCATTTAGTCTTTTTAAGCACTGGCATGGTATTATCCTTCTTCCAGTCCTCTGGAATGTCCTTAGTGTTCGTAGGGTTATTGCAAAGCAACATCCTGGTACACACCAGTTGAAAACATGCTGGTTTACCACTCACAAGTAATTTATTTCTGTAATCCATTTTACAGAATCTTGGACATCTTTTTGTGACTGCAATTTTTTGCCTAAGTTGCAGTTTCTGAATAAGAGCTTTAACTCTAACAGTGTCATCACTAAAGTGAGAACAAAACTTTAAAACTTTTTTCCTGTATATTTTTATTTTAAAAAATCCAGATGGTTCTACTTTAAAGCATGCAGGATGTATTTTCATATATACATGCACGTGTGTGTGTGTGTGTTTATATATATGTAAAATCACATATCAAGCTAAAATGAATAGCTGAATTATATGAAAAATCATTTGTGATCAGGATAATACTGGCCATGTCTATGCTAACAAATGATTCAATGCAACAGGAGGAGTCAGCAGACCAAAGCAGTTGCTGATGCTGCTCCTGCATCTAAACGGTATTTCAGTCAGGGTGTTACTCTGTGCTCAGTTTAGTTTGGTCCTCCACACTGAGTGTCCTCACCACGTAAGTGGTTATTAGCTGTCTGAAGGACAAATCGTAGATATGGATGTTTATGCCTTTACTGGTTGTATTTGCTGTGCGACAAGACCAGAACTTTTCTCCTCTGGGAGAAATCCAGTTGCAGGCATTGAAACTGCTCTACAATCCAAATCAATCTGCAGCAAATGCTTTGTCCAGGGAATTTGCTTCCAAGCTGCAGTGTTGCTCTCAACCACAACGCAAATGTACACACTATCATTGACAATATTTTGTCCTATTGAAAGCACCTGTTAGAGAATGCTTTGGTTAGTTTGTTTCTTATATTTTAATTGACGTTAGAATCTTTTTTTCACTAGTGAAGTATTTGATATGGCATCAAAGATGAGAATTAGATCTACTGTATATCTGCTTATTATTAATTTATTGAAGAAAAGCAAAAGAGAATCTTGATTTCTCACAGTTTAGCAAACATTATTAGATATTTGGTACATCTTCTTAAACTAAAACCAGGTTCAATCTAAAACAGATGCCTCAAATGAGCTACTGTTAGGAGGGTGCTGAGGGAGACTTAATTCTACCCATGTCAAGTATTTAGATCAATGCATGACTTTACAGGCTATTATTCTGACTACACTCTAGATTACACAATTTAATTATCACTTCAGTTGAAAAAGGCAGCTGATCCCTTCATTTGCTCAGTCTTAAAATTGAAAACTGCAATGTTACATCTCTTGCACAGAAACTGAATGTCATGAGGAACTTATAGCTGATAAAACGTATGATCATCTTTTCCTGAGTATCACAGAGCAGTATGAACAACTTCCTTCATGTGGCACCATGTCCTTGCTGTATATCAGATCTCACAGAATTACTTGATATAGGTTCCACGCACCTAACAGAGATATGACTAGCCTGTCTAGGGGCTGCTGCTCTGCCTCAGTGACCATGACATAATACAACATTTATATATGCTATGTACTGCAAATCTTACTCAGCTTGTAGCAACCTGTAAATTCTAAGGTTTTCAGTATGGCCTCCTATTACTGCAGTTGCTGCAATGTATAAAACTTTTCAGTTACTCTATGATCATAATCTAAAATTCTTTTTGTTGAGGTTTTGATAACATTGGTTCAAATCCTATTGGTTCTAGAACCTGATTGTACTAAGAAGCCTGCTTTCAGTTTCTGGTCTACATTAATTCATGACCTGTTCATAGTCTTTGATTATTGTACAAGCACTGTTCTTTGGCATTAGTTGTTTTTCCCCCTCTCCAATATTTTTCCAGAACATATTGGAAGACATAAGAAATTATAACCTTACTTAGCCTTCTTTTTGCTACGGTGAATGACAAAAGTCTCTCAAGCACTCAGTTGACCAACAAATATTTGACAAAGAGGTAAAAATATTTTTTCACACATTCTTAAGAAGCTGTCATTCTTTGTCTTAAAGCTCAATAACTTCAAAGAAAAAAGTTTTGAATAGGGAATTACTATAATAATTTTTAAATTCTTTGAATATGCTTCAGACGTATTTAACATATAATATCTTCCCTCTGAAGATCTCCAAGGAATTAAAAATTCACTAATTAAGTACTGTAACATCCTTGAGAGGCATATACCATAATTATCTCCATTTTACAGATGGAGTAAGTGAAGCACACGGAAGCTAAGTGATTTGTCCAAGCTAACACATTTCACTGGAGTGTAGCCAGGAGAGATACCCATGCTTTCTAACTTCCAGTGAAACAATAGATTATGCTACACACACCAGCCCCCAAAGGCAGGATGTTACTGTTTCTTCATCAGAAATTGTTGGCTTCCTTTTTGAAAACAAGATGCAAAACTTTGCCTTAGTTCAGATTGTCTAGTAGCTGCCAAGCAATCTAAAATATGTATTAACATACAAATAATTATAAAGGGTTGTACTCAATGAAAGACTGAGCTGGAAATGATACCCAAACACTCTTGCTCAACAACAGCCTTCAGTCTTGTACCTTCCTTCCTAACTGTATATCTGATCATCCAAAATTCAGGCATCTCTCTTCATATGACAAAATCATGTCTGATTAGGTAATAGAAAACTGCATATGCATCAGGTTATATCAGTGGAGGCTGCTAGCATGTCCATTTGATTAATCAAACATGCATCCATTACAATGATAGGGAATATCTTCATTTCGGACAGCATCCTGGCATAGGTCCAATCATATGAGAGGGCAGAGGCTATAAACCCTGATTATCTCCATGAAAAACTGTGTGGCTTTCTCTAGTCAAATTTTTTGTTGCCTACAAGTAGCAGTTTATAAGGTTCTGAAAACCTTCTGAGAAATGTCTGTATTCTCTTTGATATAGCATACTTTATCCAACATAAAATTCAGTTTGAGAGTTAGCACTTAAATTTAGTTTCCCTTCCTCTTTTTCCTACATTTCCTAATTACTACTAGGTGATTGTCCTCTCTTGCATATTCTCATTCCGACTTATGACTATGATACTTTAGGATACAACCTCAAAGGAAAAGTAAGACATCTGCCTCCATCTTCCCAAATTAACATGAACCCTGGAAGAAGCTGAAAGACACTTTTCAGTGAAGCATGATATAAAACAGTTGGTTTGGACAACTTAGGCTGTCAGACATTGACTCTCGTCTTCCTTGACAAATTTCTAACTACCAAACTACACCATAAAAGATGGAAAGTGGACCTAGTTTGACCTCTTCCACTGTCTGAGTGAGGAAGAAATCAGTGGACCATGTTCATTTCTTCTGAAATGGAGTGGGCTGTGGGCCTGAGAGTCCTAGTGGGTTTGCTCAAGTTGTAATTTAACCCCCTAAGTATCTCTGAGTAGTTCTCAACATTTTGGCTGCCTTGGATACAGCCTCAGATGCTACCTCCCCTATAGCATGTTGTTTCAGATTGAGTAATGGGTCCAACGTGTTAAAATTTGCCAAAAGGATGAAAACAGTAGAAATGCGTAGCTCTTACAACTTTCCTGTCTTCCAGAAGTTCGTGACTATAAAACATCTGAGTTCATCATTTCACTAATTCATGTTTCATGCAACTCCTGCTCAGAATTGCACATGCTTATTTAGAAGAGGAGAATATCATAAATTTGGAAAAATTAAGTGCTTATTATTATAAAAATTAGCATTACAAAACTACATGAAGCTGGTATTGTTGTTTGCATGACAGATACAGAGACTAAAATCCACTCTCAGAATTACAACTTTACAGAACTGCTGCTGTCTTAGAAAGTATATAATACAGTCTTACTATGACCCATTATTTGAAGAAATGTGGAGAAACATTGTATTGAATATGTACATGTTTTGGCTATTAGATAATCACAGCTTTGTATACAATTAATATATAGACTTATTTTCAGCATTAGGAGTTATATTTTTAAATTCTTTTCAGATTAAGTATCTGTTTTACATACAGAATTATTCTGACACCTGTTATTATCCAAATACATTTAAAAGTTTGAAGTAAATAAATATCCTAAGAAATATGATCCAAAATTATTATTAATTTTAAGGTTGTCAGTGGAGATTTTTCCCATACTTAAATATTAGGTATCAATTATCATGGGTTAGACAGTGAATAAATTTGATAGTCTAAAAAAACCTCAATCATAAGCCTTGTATTTAGAATGAATATACACATACAGAAAGTAAAATTTGCCAGTGATGAATGAAAGAAAACTTATGTTAAACTCTTTACATCTACTTTTATGTTACTATATATTCATTAATTAAAGAGCAAGAGCAAAAAATGTATAAAGTTGATGAAAGGTTTACAGACCTAGTGACCTATCCCAACCCCAAGGATTAGTATAGAAACTGTGTGTGACTGCAAATTATTACACCAGCCTTATTAGGATAATGATTTCCCACTTTCCATGATGCTGCATTGTTATCCATAAGCTCCCAAAGGTACTTAAGCTTGTTAATAACCATTATAGATGTGCAATGAAGTGAATCAAGACTAAAATGAACTCACCTGAGCCTAAGTAGATTAACCCTGTTAGAGTCTGTTGATGTCCATATAAATTCATCTGGATCTCCTTCCATCAACAAATAGAAAAGTGCAATAAAGCAATAAGATAAGGCTATATTTTATCTGTTCTTTTAAAAATAACTGTAGGAAATTATGCAGGGTACAAATTCAGGAATTGCTATTTAAACTGTAAAAAAGGGTTACCTTTTCCCTAGTGGGGACGTATCTGGGCTCCTGGGGTTATATTTTATACCTGTTCAACCCTTAGCATTCTTGAGTCCTTCTCACAGGCTGAGGGCACTGTGGCTTGTAAGCTGATTGCAAAAATGTGTATTAAACAAAGATGGACACCTTCTGCATTAGATTATTAGCTAGTCCCTGACAGAGTCATTGAAAAGATGATGTGTACAAAAATGAAGAAACATTCACATTCAAAATAAAGATGCAGGTAGAAATTTCTGAATCTTTTAGAGTAGTTTTGTATTTCTGAAGAAAGAAAACAAACTTTGAATTTGTTCTATTTTAGAGGGAAGTCAAAACAAGTTTATAAAATAGTCTACTAGGATTCACAGACAACACTTAAATCAAAAAGATAAAATGTACTTAAACATACCACTAGTGGGATTTCACATACAGTCTAATATCTTATTTTTACATATATTGAAGTCACGGCATTTTTGCATGTAATGAATATGTAGCTACGCCGTGTTTTAGTTTGCAGAAATCCTCATCTAATATACTAAATGTCAGATTTATAAATATTTTATTAAATGTTGTTACACAATGTGAATGAGGTGGAGCTTAGTGGTAAATTTAAAAGTGGAAATGGTGTTTCAATGTTTGAAATGGATGTTGAAGAAAGAACGAGCTTATGATGGTGCTTAGATGAACACTGGAAAGAGAAGATAGAATTAAATTACAGAGTCCTGACCATGATGAGATTTGAATTTGATGTGGAAAGATATGACAGGTGGACATTGCAAAGTGTAATGTGAGTGCCAGAAGAGAGAGCTAAGTATTGAATTAATGTTTCAGAGAGGAATGATCACTTAGACCTGAAAAAAACAGATCAGTAATCAGGTAGGAAACCACTATCCATGACAGCTCAGGCAGCAATAGCAGTGTTATTGCTTAAAAATAAATAAGATTAATTACCTGGATACAATCTGTATGTTGTATGTGAAGGAGAGAGAGATCACACAAGGACAGGGAAGAGAAATCCGGACCGAGAAGGAAGGCATGGTAAATTCATCTCTTACAATGGCGAAAGAAGACGAGGGTAATCTGGAAGTAATGAGAAGGCACAAATCTGCTATACTGTTGTCAAAAGCACAACATTCAGTGAAAGAAGAAGGAGAGGAATAAGAGCTATTTCAGTTATGGGAAAGGAGGTTATAGCAAGGTGGATGTTATCTCTTCTCCCAAATAACAAGCAACAGGACAAAAAGAAACTACTTCAAGTTATGCCAGCAAAAGTTTAGATTGGATATTAGAAAAAATTTCTTCACCAAAAGGGTTGTCAAGCATTCAAATAGGCTGCCCAGGGAAGTAGTTGAGTCACCAACCTTGGAGGTATTTAAAAGACATGTAGATGTGGTGCTCAGCGACACGGTTTAGTGGTGGACTTCGCGGTGCTAAGTTAACAGTGGACTTGATGATCTTAAAGATCTTTTCCAACCAAAACAATTCTATGATTCTATGACTGGATACAGAGCAAGAGATAATAAAATTAATATAGAAGTGTGTTTTTAGAGTCCAGATGTAAGGAAAGAAAAGGAAACTCTCAAAAAGAACACTATAAAGGGACCTCTGAAGAAATATTTTATATGAAACCTCTCATACTGGATGACTGACATCCTATCTGTGTGGAGGAAGAGTTAGACTGACAAGAATTTTCTTTAAAATGAAAAATCAAGCATCGAGAAATACATGATGTTCATGATGGACTAAACAGAGACAAACTGATGCAAATGTCCCTGCAAATTGTCTGCCTTCTTAGAGATTTATTTTCTACTCTGTCTCTTGTGCTCTTCCCCATTTATATATGCTGTTGAAGACAGTTCTGGAGTGATATTTTACCAAGAACACAAAAGCTCTATTTTCCATTGAGAATTGAAGTCACTACAACAGCAGAAGGAAAAGATCTAGGTGCAAATGCATCTCAATACAAGTGATTCATCAGGCTCTGCTTTAAAAGCTCATTGTTTTCCTTCTTTGTAGTTCAGTTGTTGATTCTCACTCATCTCCCCATTTGTCCTCTTTCTGCACCTCTGCCTTCTTATTCTCATCCAATATTCTTATTAAGTTGATGAATGAACAACTTTTTGCTTTTGTTTCTATGCAACATCCTTATCCTTTACACTAGCACCTGTTTTGTCTACATAGATGGTAAGCTGTTGAGGGTATTTTAACCAATGATGTCACAGAAACACATAGAAGTCTGGAGGATAAACCAAAGCAGAAGATCCTACTTTTGACTGTAGTTACCTAATTTATGCTTTCCTTAATCCTAGTATCTTTCCAAGAACAGCTGAAAAATAGATGATGGCATTGTCAACTTTTCAGATTGTTTTCAGAATTCATGGGAAAGAGAGAATAAGATCATGGAGCCAAGAACCGAAATCATGCAAACCCAGCCTATTTCCAGGGGAGAAAAAAAATTTTTGCTGTTGATTTTGTGGAAGGGAAAACATGGAAATTTTGTTTGTTTGTTTGTTTGTTTGTTCCATTTTACTTCATTTTGTTTTAGCTCATCCATCTCAAACAAGATTAATGGTATTTTCTGATTACTTAGAACAAAACCTGCCAGAACTGGAGTTCCAGTTTCCTATGTTCAACTGTTGTTTTTCCCTACTGAGCAGCAAGAGTTCAGACAGATGTATGTAATAAATTCAGAAATGTTGATCTGCACTGCAGATGAAAGACTAAATAACAGTACAGTCATAAAACTGAAACTTTTCATACCATGCAAGCAGTCTGTACTATATTTTACTCCACACTTCAAGATATATCAAAATGACAGATTTTCTAATGTCAGGATATCATATTAAAAGAATTCAAAGAAGTTCCTCAGCAACTGCTGTTAGAATAGTTGCAATTGACTTATAAAGCTGTCTGAATCATAGTAGTTTTCCCTATTTCTTACACTTCTGGAGTACTTTTCTGTTAGTGAAAAATCAGATTCAGAACAATCCAACTAACACATTCAAGCATTCTACAAGACTGCTAAAGATAATGTTTGTAGCAATAAACTGAACTGGAAAGTTTATAGTAACAGGAAAAGTATGTAAACAGAACTTGGAGAAGGTAAGTTATTTTTATTCAGACTATCCGAAACACTTCATTTTTTTACTTTATAAACATGTATTTAACTCAAAATCTTAAAAAAAGACAACTTGACAGTTCTGACCAAGGTCATAATCAACGTCTGAATCTGTCAAAGCAGCTTCCAGCAAAGCCAGGAAAAAACCCTGACGCTCCTGAGGCTCCCAGTTCTCCCTTTTTAATCAGTTTTCCTGTTTCAGATCTCTTTGCTTTATGAAATAGTGCATTTTCCATCCTTTCTATGGCAACCTTCACGTTATTCTTAAAAATGTAAATGGACAATAAGAACACTTTCCTCAACTTCTTAATAAGCATTGCTAACAACCAAAAGAGATGCAATCAATCAGGAGCTTTTCTAATTAGCAAAGCAAAGTGAGGTGTTAAAGGGTGGCAATACTATTCAGAGAAAAAAAAGCATTGTAAGTAATTTTGGAAGAAACTTATGCATTCCAAATTTCAACAGAAGTCCTTAACCACGGAGCATGATGTAGCAGATTTGTCCCAAACTTCTGTGTACACTTGTGGGTCGTTAGTAGAGCAGTACCAGTTAAATTCCCCCAGACATGTACTAAAGTTCTACATGACAGCAAAGTTGAATGAGATTAATTGGTAGGAAGTCATTTGCAGCTTAAAAATTAGACCATTGGGTTACCACTTATTGTTTGTGATAGAAATCCAATATAATTTTTCTTGTAAAAAATACATAAAACTTGCCTTTTAAAAACGTTGGTAGTATTCAGATTTCTAGAATGCTATTACTGACAAATAATTCCTGTTTTACAGGTAGCTTATATTATGGCTGCTTTATATGCACGAGGTTGTAGAGTAAGTATCCATGGAAAACTTCTGAGGCACTTTTAGAAAATGTACTATCAAGTTTTATCAGTCACAGCAGGCAGATACAATTGTAAACATGTTTAGTTTGGAAAAGAAACAGCTTGGCTAATGATAAATACTGGTTTGCATTTTTAACATTTACTTTGTACTAATAGACTGTTTCATTTCATAAGCATATAAGCAATCATGGCAAAGTTATGGCAGGACTACAGTATACTGTCATATTTATTCCTTGAAGTTCCCCCCAATCAAAGACAAAACTCACTTGTTTGCTTTGATATTTATTTAATGACGTGAGCCCGACTGGACTTGAGTCAACCTCAAATATTTCATAGAACAGTGAGTTTCTTTTGAAATGGAGCCGTGTAAACATGCTTTCAGGTGTTGTATAAATAGCAAAACTGTAACGGATAATATTTCTTTAAATTAGCACAGTGTTAATAATTTATGGGGGAGGGGGTCATATATAGGTTACCTGGCATAACAACAAAGCTATTTCTCAATATGTAGGAAAATGCGTAACACAAGTTACAAATGTGCAAAAAATATTATAGAACAATCAAGATTATTTAGAACTGTCCCTGGGTATCTGAAAAAGACTTACAAAATACTTCAATCATATATTGATATACATTGTTTTTCCTAAAGTGACTTTTTTATCTTACCAGACATATTATCATGACAGTAACTATCACACAGTATTATAGTCAACCATTCTGATACATCTCACATGCTTCATGCACTCACTGCAAGTATTTTGTTATGGGTGTTCTTGCTGCCTGTTCCTGAGCATTTCCAATTTCCATACTCCTCCTAAAGTGAATCGAGATCATTCCAGTCAATCAAGGGCAAAAGTTTGGAAAACACATTAGTAAGCAATGAATGATGAAAGAAACAATTAAGACAAGTGACACAGTGGTTTTGCTGTATAGGTATAGTTTAGTCCTGATATTTTCATTTTTATATTCTCTGTAGGAAACCGCCTACTGTCTACTGAAAGCAGTTCAGTCAATATGCTCACACACACACATACACACACAATGTTTGTTTAATGTTGAGAAGATGTATAAATTGTAACTAAACCCTAACATTAATAAAATTAAGAGTAAAGGACAAGTGTAGGTGTTATTTGAACTGTATAATGATTATTCTGATCGAAAAGTAGTATCGATCAAACCAGAATAGTTCAAAAGTGCTTGGGAACTGATTTTGAAGTTAGTTTCCGGAACTGAGGAGGCACAGAAATCTCTCTCTCAATATAAGAACAGAACTGTGGTCATCAAATGGAACAAGAAAGATAAAATCCAACAGAAACACACTTATCAGAAATTATTAGAAGGTCCAGGCTGATAAATTCCCTCTCTGTCTCTTCATCCAACCTACAGAAATGTGTTCCCTCACCCAAAATGCTTCTACCTGTTTACCTAGGCCCCATGCTGTTCTGGCTCTTGAAGGGGTCACCTCTTTCCTCTCACTCATTTTACCAGCACAGCTCATTACCTTCTGCCTCAGTCTGGAGAGACAGCACTTAACTTCATGCCATGCTAAGAAGTCACTTCTCAAAAAATTGCCTCAAAAATCTTTCCTAGATGCCAGGGTCAGCCCCTTGGATGTCCAGAAAAAGACAAATGAGCAGTGCTTGGCTCCATTTTAGGAGACAGGAAAGCAGAAAGAGATGGAAATTTGAATAGTTGTAGAGATTGCCGTGAAGCTCCCTGTGAAGAACCAAAGTGCAAGGGCAGGCGAGGAGCTGTCGGGATTGGGAAACAGTTCTTCACGGAATACTGAATCGAAGTCAGATGAAAGGGAAGCAAGGGAAGCAGAAGAGCTCCAGGTCAGAAGAGCTGCAACGTCAGACAACCGCACTCCCCGTGTGGGAGAATTCTGACCTGAGTGGTGCAAGCAGACAGCCCACTTTTGGCTTACTTCATTTTTGGGTTAGGTATGTAGCACAAGAAGATGCTCTCCAGGCCACACTGAAGGGAGCAGGTAGGGAATACAAGGCCAATTGCAGGTGCAGGCCGCAGAGCTTGCTCCCAGGCTATACCCAGGTTCTTTGCTGCTAGACTCACCCTACTCTTGAAGACAAAGTGACTGTTATATGTGGGTTTCTCCAAGCTTCAGGCAGTATCTCCCTACAAAGGAGAAATATTTTTTAGATTGTGCTTTTTTAATGTTTCTTTTCTCATCGCTCTTCTAACAGCCTCTAGCAACCATTCCTTAACAGGAAAAAACTACTCTTTCCACCTTATAAGATACATCCCACCAAACGCTTTCAGAGACAAGTGGCTACTCTTGCTATCCATCTGCTGAACACTATTTCAGCCCAGAGTTGGCACGCTTCCTGTATCATCTCCTCAAAAATCTTGATTTCTACACCCGACTCTTCTGCCTGTCTTTCTCTTTACTGTCACTAACGCTAAGGCTATACACAGAACTGCTACAAAAACAAAATAATTCAATGAGTGTGGCCACAGAGGGAATCTTCCATAGTTATGAAGGTTCTATTTAGGCAATAGTCTTCAATGTTTTTTGAAAAGCAAGTTGCCAGTAAACATAAAACTTTCTTAATGTTCTGCATATCTGAAAGATTATGTCTGTTATTCCTGAATCTGAGAACAATGCTAAGTGATTATTTTTTTTACTTTCAGATTGCAAATTCTTTTACCTTCTTCGAGCTAAATCCCTAGTTTGATCAGCATGCCCAGTTTAGATCAGTGCAAGCCACGATCAAAAGTAAGCCACTCCATCTTTAAGAATTTTCACCCTACTAAACACCTCTGTTCTAACACTGGAGACAATTTAAAATAATATTCTATACCACAAAGGATTATTGACAGTGTCTGTCTAAACCAGCCTTGCGTTTGTGTCCTGCTTATCAGGATTAGCACATTTGACAAAGACAATGAAACTAGATCCACATGAAATGAAACCACTTGTGGGTCCTAAACTGCAGAACATCCAAAGATTGACTGGACTCTGTTCTACACCATCCAGATGAAATGCAACAACAAAGTTCCATCTACGCCTTTTACAAAACCATTAGAAAAGCTTGATGTCCATAAAGTTGAGATGAACTTCATATTTTTTTAAGTCTTTACATCTTCTACATTCAGTATTTTAGCTAATAAGTGGCCCAACATTTTGTAAGGTTTTATAAAGATATATATACAATACACATGCACCTCTATAGGCAGAAGAGCAAATAACTGAAAATAAATAAAATGCATTAGTTTTCAGGAATATTCCACTACAGTTACCAGCACTAATGTTAAGTGTCATATAGAAGTCCAACTGGCGTATCCATCATGTATCCACCAGAGGTGGATGGCATGCAATACCTTAAAGGTTTTCAACAAGTATTGTGCCATAGCCCTGAGAGATAAGGACATGTGCTTGATGTCAGCTGTTTTCTGACTGCCAGCTCTACAGCAGATTTTGCTAGGAATGACTTTCATCTGCACTGACAACCAAAATATAGTGAACAATGCTGTTACACTTCTGAGATGAGAGTGAAAGGGCTATGTGTGAAGTGCCAGTCAGAAACAGCACAATACACATTACTTAATGTCACTTACAAATATAAAACACTAGGAAATACTAGAATGATAACTTCATCAGTAGAGGGAAGAGGGTAAGTTTCACAAAGAAATTTGATATTGTTTAAAGAGAAAAAAATCAGCAAACAGCACAGGATAGGGATCAACTTAAGTAATGCTAATGAACAAGCATTGATTTCGGCCCTTGGAATCAATAGCAAAATTGTATCATAGCATCCCAAATACATGATTCTTGGACTTGGTAACTTGTCCTCTTGACAAGTGAAGCTTCTAGATGGGTATCTATACTCATCCAAAATTCTTTGGTAGCACAGTCAGGGAACTAATTAATACAAATGTTTCTGAATTCCATAAACTTTCTTCAGTATATTCCCTAAAGCATGTGAATTCCGCAAAAATGAAAACTCTACCTTACCAACAGTAAAGACAGCAAAATCAGTTTTTCAGGTTTTAGAAGATACTAGAATATCCAGACTTAACTTAGCTCCTTGACTCATCAAGAAAATTCTAATATGAAGTGATGTGACCTTAGACTCAACATAGACTAAAGAAATACCTTCCAGAAAACATAATTTCTGTACCCACATTTTAAAAGACTGTTGAAAACCCTAAAAGGATTAAAAACAGACATACAAGAATGCTTCCAGTTCTGGAAAACATAATGGACATGAGTTATTTGGCTCTGCTTAGCTACAGGGAGATAACAGTCACAGTATAAAGTACACAAAACCCTTTTTGTCTGTATTAACAGACCTAAATGGTGAAGAGATGACTGCTGAGCATGTACTAAGGCAAAGAGAAGCCTATGGTCATCATTAAATAGTGATCTTTAATGTTCCTCACTTTCTTCTGTCCTTCATTTGCCTGCTCATTTCTTGTATTGCAAGGTCTGGTCTACAATTGCCAGCCATGGCTCATTCTTGCACCCTTTTACTCTGATGGTACTCTTACAATTAGTGAATGTCTCTAAGAAATATTTAAATTCCTCAGTTCTGGCATTTATCTAATGAGCTGGTATATGTCCATGCTAAACAGATCTGCTTTTCTTCCTAGCGGAACCCATGTTCCCTGTCCATGTCTTCATTTCTGACATTTGGATTATTCTTCAAATCTCTCCTTGTTTCAGCACACAGGAGCTCACCAATTTATTTTAAATAATGACTGACAAAACCCAAGACCAAACCCATCCTACATTCTCACTAGTTAATCCAGTCCATTTGCTGATCCTTCCTGAGTTCTTTCTTATGCATTTTCTTGTTTTTCTGCACTTTTAACTCTCCTGTGTCTCTTTCTACTTGCAAAATGTAGATAGCTTACTGTCTTCCATGTCACAAAAAATGCTTTTGATCTGTTTGTCTACCTAGTCCATCTGTCTCGCACCTCTGAGCTAAATAAAGTTCTATACTATACTCCAATTAAAATGCATTTCCATCCTAGATCCTCTCAAACAAGTTCCTGTACATTGCAATAAATCAAAACTACTCTCATCCGAATGCCTAATGTCATCTTCCTAGGCAAACCTTAGGACCAGTATTCACTCTCCTCCTGGTTCTCTCTACCCATCAACTCAAATCTTTTTAGAAAACTTCTATGCTCTTATGACTACGACTCTGTGATTCTGTGACTATCCTCCATGACTTCTTTCAGGTTCCTTTTTTTAATCACTGCAATTCTCTGTCATTGTGTCCTTCCTCAAAGTATTTCTTTAATGTGATACTCATAAAAATATTCCAATAATTTGACATCTGCATGTCATAACCAATATCATTCATTGTTTCTTTAAAATCTCATTTGTTGCTTCTTTTTATACCTGGTTTGTAAGCTCTGCACTTTATGACCATGGTATGCAGCACAATGAATCTCATGAGTCAGAGCGCAAAATTATCATAGAATCATAGAATCATAGAATCATAGAATGGTAGGGGTTGGAAGGGACCTCCAGATATCATCTAGTCCAACCCCCCTGCTAAAGCAGGTTAGCCTAGAGCAGGTTGCACAGGAATGCATCCAGGCGGGTTTTGAATATCTCCAGAGAAGGAGACTCCACAACCTCTCTGGG
>VZSC01015414.1:236677-250470 GCA_013398225.1 Steatornis caripensis
TAATACAATATTTTACCAATGTTTTTTAATTTCCCACTACTACTGAAGAATATGCCAGGAGATTAAGGAGGACAAAATCATAAACCAAAAAACTTGAAGGTCTTTGCTTCGATCTTTTAGTGGCCATTTACTAAAACCAAAGAAGTAGAGGACCTAATAGGAACTTCACTTCCTTCTTCCCATAGAAAAGAGTGGTTGAATAAGAGAAGGGGAATATTGGTATTTTGTCCCTTTGAAAGTAGAACATACATCTTCACGAATCACAGCTTTCACACACTAACTCCTTTACATTTTCAACAGAAGTCCTTCTAGGATCTTCATCTCACAACACTCTGGTACAATCAGGACTTTATAAGGGATTTATTACCTCCCCTTTTGGACTATGATTACAGATTTTCTTTTCTCTGGACACCTTCCTGACTTAATACTTAGAGGAGTAACCACAAAAAATTTTTACATCCTCTGAGAATTTCTGAGATTTAAGAGTTTTGCATCCTACATGTGTCTTGAAAACTGACATCCTTAAGTTCCAAAAAATATAGATGGCATGAATTAAAATATTTTTAATGTCTCATTTTTGCATCAATCTAGAAATGCTTAATCATTTTAATAGTGAATTAATGTAAATTTCTCAACACTAGTAATTTCAAAAAAAAAAAAATCCTGATTTTTTTCATTTTCTTTTGACATGAATATTTTTGAACATTCTAAAATTAATTCAATTTAAATTCATGCTTGCAAATAAATGGTGACAGTTTTGACAATATAACATGCTTTTCTTGGAGGGAAAAATTAAAAAATCATTAAAAGTAATCCAAATGATCTCTTGCACAAAGGTACAGTATGCTAGCATGCTAGTGTGCTGGTGCTTCTTTTGTCAGAGAAAGACTAGACAAATAGGTGGTGGTATGTAGACAAGTACATTTGGCTTGATAGTTTACACTGCTGCTCAGCAACTGTATAAAGATGTAGATCCCTGAAGAATATTTACAAGTTCGGGTATATGTCATTTTCCTAACTTCAGTAGGCTGTTCTGCATTTCCAAAAATTTTTTTCTCTTTCATCTTACATTCCCAGCCTATTTCAGATTCTCTTCCTCTCCCTGTATCTTGTTTCTTGTCCCCTTTTACTTTTGTCCTTCTATTCCTGACCTCACTCTCAGTCTCCATTGGTTCATCCGTACTCCAACTTTCAATGCAGTACATTATGAATTTAATTTTCAAGTACAGAAAAAAATTATCTCAGCATCATGGCAGTAGAAATATTTGTGCAAAGCTACAAAGCAGATAGCTTTAAAAAAAAAAAACAAAAACAAAAACAAAGAAATCAAAGAAAAATTCCAAAAGGAGAATAATTTGAAATCTTATTTCTTGAAAGTCTTACTCGTGTGTTTTAAATGCTTTGAAGTGTCACCATTATTCGCTGTAGTACCATAGCTAGTGGGTTTAAGTATCCTGTTGGGTCCAAAGGACAAAAGGCAAACCTTTAAAACCTGTGCTTTAAACCTGCCCGTGACTTACATTGTGCTACAGCAAAAAAGGGAGTTGGCAAAGTGCTTGCTTTGGAATTGCTTCCTGGTGATGCTGTGAGCATAGAGAAATTGCCGATTATCACTTTACTCTGGCAGACCCTAAACTCTGTCTGGCCTTTTCATACTCAGGAAAACATTTTATATATATATACATATATATATATATACACACTCACAATTTTTTTTTACATATATATATATACACACATACACGTGCTCACAAACTCATGCATAGACTGTGTGTTTAGGGGTACTTATAAGTGTTTTACTGTTGCTGAGATAGGATAAACACCACAGCATTACAACAAAAACCCTTTCAATGACATATATCAGCAGTAACGGGTTATAAATGGGTATGTAAGTTGTGTGTGCAATGTCTAATAAGACATAATATAATGCCAGGAGTATTTAGTGTGCAGTTCCTGAATGCCTTTCAAGTTCCCCTCTGCTCCCGCTTATCCCTTGCTCTTCCTCCACCCCCGTTTCCCTCACACCTCAGAAAAAGTGTACTCCAGCCCTCACTGGCTATAAACAGATGACACTGACGTACGGTCAATAGTATTTTAGGGCCTGAAAGTTGTGGTGAATATTCAGCTTTTTTTTTTTTAGCTTCAAAAAGAGTTGTTTTTCTATCTCTTCATGGCCATCTTACTATCATTCATGCAAGACAAGAAGGACAGGAAAGATCCAAACATCTAGGATTTTATTCTCTTCTTTGACAGGCAGTAATGCTGTTCCTAAGTGCTGCCACTTTTGACTCATGGAAAAGAATCTTTTCTGACCTGCACGACTGTCAAAAATGGACACATGAATGATCTTTGTGTAGGCTGAGAACTGCAATATCAAAGCACCATTATTTACACACTCTACCTAAAAACACTGGTCCTAGGCATCCCTGCCCCGTCTCCTGCTTAGTTTAACCCCAGGCCACACAGCATGGCTCGCTAATTGTGGAATGCTGTTTTGAATACAAGGTTCAAATAGCAAATTTAAACTGTAGATTTAATCTTCCTAGAACTGTTGAGATGTACATAATTTTCTTCCACAAAAGCTGAACAAAGAGATGGTATAACATTATGAATGTGTAAATCTTCTCTCAACACCTCCATTGTACAAAGTGTAGTCTCAGTGACTGAATAGCAACAAACAAAAGTCACTCTTCAATTAAACCTCTGTGACTCACAAACACACAGAAAGCTTCATCTGACATATCTGCTATAATTAGATTCCTCCTTTAAGGTAAAGTGCTTTTGTTTTAAAACCTGTTTGGAATAATCCCTGAAAAAACGCTGTGATAAAGATCAGATATCTGTTTTGCTCTGATTCATTCCTTTAAAGGAAGTCAAAATTTTTCACTGGAGCTGGTTAAATCAAGATATAGAATCACGCACACACAAAATTAATTAAAAATAGCATGAAGTTTTGCTGCTATCACGTGGCTATCCATCACAATTCAACACCTATAATCAATTGATGTGCAGTAGGCAAATGACAGTCTGTAAGTTATAAAGTATTTCAGCACTGGTAGCTAGCAGAGAAAAATGAGTATGTTGCCATTTTTGACAATTGAACAAATTTAGTGGAAGCTTAAAATAACTTTCAGATGAGAAGTAGACATCATGTGTAGTTAGAAAATCTACAATAAATAAAGCAATATATTCATTGTGCAGCAACATTCAAAGGCAGTGAGACATCAGTATTCATTATTCAGTATTAAATATAATCAATAAAACTATTCTGTAACAGAAACAAAAAAAAGATAACATGGGATGTTATCCTTGAGGTCTTAATATGCCACATTCTTTCACACATAGGCATGCAAATCTTCTCCACACAGGCAGTGCAGAACTTCTTCAGTTTTAAGAGTTATTCTGTTAAAACTGGACTGTGTTGCCCCTAATCCAGGAAAGATGCTGTTATACCTGTATTATGCTCCTGAGACTTTTCCTTCATCCACTGCTTCAAGGAGCCCCGAGATGCTTAACAGAAGACTGAGGATATGGCCCAATAGATTNGAGATAACATGGTATGTTATCCTTGAGGTCTTAATATGCCACATTCTTTCACACATAGGCATGCAAATCTTCTCCACACAGGCAGTGCAGAACTTCTTCAGTTTTAAGAGTTATTCTGTTAAAACTGGACTGTGTTGCCCCTAATCCAGGAAAGATGCTGTTATACCTGTATTATGCTCCTGAGACTTTTCCTTCATCCACTGCTTCAAGGAGCCCCGAGATGCTTAACAGAAGACTGAGGATATGGCCCAATAGATTTGGCTAAATCTTGTGTTTATTTGGCAAAGCTGCAAGATTTACATCCATGGATTGAAAAGATAGAGGACAGGCAGACCTGACATATGCAAATGAAAACTGAATCATCTTGAGTATTTTTGACATACATATGTGTTAGTGAGATATTTTGGGCGTGTATAACAAAGTTAGGATAAATGTTAAAAGACTATTAACACTTACCTTTATTTACCGAATGCTATTTCCATTTTCTGAGGAGTAAAACTGAACAGATAATGGGGGTTTTTTCAGTTTGATGCCTGAACTTGAGGGTCTAAGAGGAGTGGAGGTCAGGGATCAGTTTACATCCAACAAGGGCTGACATTTTTTTAAGGCTTCTAGAACAGCCAGAAGTGTTTGATTCTGGCCTCTATATGTCTGGTCTATAATGCTTTTGTCTCCTAAGAAAGGTGAAAACACAATGACTCAGAGCTCCTCCCAGCTCACTTTCTTTCCAAGAATCAGAGATGGGACTTTCCTGTCTCCTGTGCTGAAATACTGGTCCAGTATTGCAGCATAACCTAAGGCATAGTAGTAAATAACAATCCTCCTATTACTATTGATGACAAAAGAGCTGAGAATCAGATGGTGG
Organism: Steatornis caripensis; assembly: GCA_013398225.1. Taxonomy (NCBI): domain Eukaryota; kingdom Metazoa; phylum Chordata; class Aves; order Caprimulgiformes; family Steatornithidae; genus Steatornis; species Steatornis caripensis. The sequence goes on from VZSC01015414.1 coordinate 241,089, forward strand.
AGATCTCATAGTTGTGGACAATGAAAGCCCCCTTGGTGTTCTTGTTTTGTGCTGTTTTTATTCTGTTGTAGGTGCCAAAAATATTTTCAGGGGTCTGCAGGTGTAAGTGGTCCACTTCCCCCACCGCCGGTGCCACTCAGCCCCCTTGTAGCCTTTCCAGTCCTCTCTACAGCCAGGTGTGGGACCTACCTGGGAAGTGACACGTTAATGTGCCTTGTTTGCTCCCTCTGTAGAAAAGATTGGACTAAATACATCCTTTTCCATCTGCAACTCAACGTTGCTATTATATATAACAATTTTTGTCTGAGGGAATAAAGTACTATCTCTCCAAAGGTTATCTTTTTTGTTCTGCATGGAAGGACTACATAATAGAAACAGTTTTATTTTCAAAGGAGACCACACAGGTGTCCCTCATGCTTGTTTTACTTTTTCGGTCGTACAGTCATTGCCACCATAGGTGGCACAAATTACTTTCCTTTTCCTTTACACTACCCACTTTTGTAACCTGTTTGTGAGTGTCTTCTGCAGTATTTAAACAATGCTATCTTTCCAGAAGCTCTTTTCAAGCCCTCTTCCCCCTTACTGATTTGTAGGTCATGCTCTGATGCACAAAGCTCCAAATGCAATGGAATTCAATCAGTAGTAGATCAAGGTGTGCTACAGCTATGCAATAATTATTTTATAATTTGTTATTTATTTAGTTATTTTTTTATTTGTGAAAGCATATGTTAGAACAAAAGTCATAGCAATAACAGAAAGAAGTGTGCAATTGTTGCATCAGTAATTTTCAGGTTAATCTTTTCCTATTCCCTGGATCATCGTAAAATGTTTTCTGTTGCTGTTGGTAAAGTTTCTGGCAGCCTTACCTATGTATTTAAAACAGAACAAAATGTTTATTTTTTAAATTAATTTTCTTCTTTCTTCTCCAAAAGGGAGGAAATACAGTAAAGGACATTCTGAGCTACACAAATATTTGAAGTCTCATTGAGATAAAATGATACAGTTTATTCCAATAAGGGAACATTTTCTCTAGAAGAAAATTGAAAAGCAATTGGTGCTATTTTATTTACAGAGCCCTGAGTTCTAACAACATTATTCCTCTTAGTCCTTGAGGAAGTAATATACTCTCACCCTTAAAATGCTGTAAGTAGTCGATAATCCATTATTACAGTAAGCCGTACACTCTCACAGTAATTATCTAATAACCCCTTATAAAAGACCGTAGCTTCCTAATCTGTTTATAATTATCATTTCAATGATCCTGTGCATTAATGTCTGACCTTCAGCAACTCTGACCTGATCTTAATTAGCTCTAATATCAAATCATCACTATATAAGAAACTAGCCATGACCAAATGAATGAACCCCAGGTACAGTTAATTTCTGGAGCAATTATCTTTTCATGTAGGGAGATTTAAATGATTATCTGCACAATTTCACACAGTTTTATGCAATTCTGTGACATTATAAATTCTGGTTTAAATCATATTTCAAAGGCATGGCTCTGCAGACTGACTTCATATAGTATACTAAGCTATCAGGATAGTATATCATACTACCAGTGTGTAAGAGTAGATGATTTTTGTGTCATTATTTTCAATTACGCAAAGTGTATTTCACAAAGTGATAAATTGTAGCTGAAATATATAAATATGTGCCAAGGTAGTCTAGGGGCTAGTGACATCCAGTATAAATTGTATGTCATTTTAAAGAAATGTTACATTATATTAAAATAGTGTAAGTAATTGATAATACCATATGTGTTCAAGCAAGATTAGAAAATTCTAAAATGTGTATTGGTAATATGCATGTAGTATTTACAATGCATTTGAAGCTGAGTATCATTTATCATATTTAAAAAGCCAGTGTATAAAAAATGACAATACCACAGAAAATATTTGAATCTGTTATTTAACTCACAATTATGCGGTACTAAGGGCATATGGATTATTTAATGTGTTATTAAAATATCCAGGCTTCTGATTTGTAGTTTAATCTGACTGGTACATAATACAAACCTTCATGCCATCCCAGCTATTTCCTTCATGCTTTTTTACACACACACAAACAGGCACACACTAGTGGGAAAATTCACAGTCTTTCAGATAAACCAAGTAATTTCGATTATGAAGACAATTCTACAACCAATACATGGGTGTGCCATGTTAGTGCATTTTTGAATAATACGTTTCTGGGAAAACCCAGTAAGTATTCATTTTAGGTTTTTCAGGGATACGTTTTTGACTCAGTTCTGGGGAAAAAAAGTATAGAACAGCCTTTTTATTTCAGAAATTGCAAGCCAGTTACATGAAGTATTTCAACAAGCATATTATTTACTGTCCTTTCTTACCACAATTTATCAAAGTTAACCATTGAACCTTCTTTCCCAGAGCTCTTTCAAATGCTAACATTTCCTACCTATAAGCCAAAACATTTGTCCTACAGCCATCAGATGAAGATAGCAGCCTGATGAGGGTGATAGATTTGAAAGGTAATTTGAATGGAAGATGTTGTGTACATCCTCTTAGTGATGCCACAATGACAGCTCAGACAACCTTTCCGTGATATATCACCCAGGGAAGCAGAAAAGAGTAAATTTAACAAGTGGCATTGCCGCTTTATCATATTTTTCTTTTCTGCTAATTTAGTATCTTCATTTTATATTATGTCTAGTTATTTATAAATATCAAAGATGTCTTGTCTTGCCATTTAATTAAGTCAAACGTTCAGTAAGTGATGTATAAAATCAGAAAATTAGTATCCACAAACTAAATAAACCAAGGAAATAATTCTTAGAAATTATCAAAAAGTGATTGCAATGAAATCCTAGCCAGCTTTCTGATCAAATGGAACCGTCCGTTACCCTCTTTACAGGAACTTTCTTTTCTTTTTCACCTCTTTTTCATATACACATATATTTAATTCCTTCCATGTACTTAAAATCAACCATGTGCTTTATAGGTCTTGGCAATTTTCTCTTTTACGCTTTCAGCATATTTCTGTCAAGGAAAAAATCGTCTCTACCTATATCGAACACTGACTAGTTTAAATCATTAAATAAACTTCAGCCATTTTAAAGGTTGAGGTTTAAACAAAGTATAATGAATTGCTCCCATAGAAAATGAAATATTCTCTTTAAAAATACTGGAATATGTATCTTCTTGAAATATTATCGTCTTGCTCTAAAATTATTTTCTGGTTTAGATCTTCTATCCTGTATTTCATTTTCATATCTTACAGTTGAGACACACATATGGACACTTCAGGAGGCTTAAAATCAAAATCAAATTCCTCTCTTCTTCAAAAGAAAATAAGTCTACATTTTAATCAAAGACGTTTAAGGAGAATACGTATTTCCTTCTTTTTCACCTTCGATAATTTCAGTGTGAAATCTTACTTTTTGTCCCAGCTACATTTCACCTTAAAAAGTAATTTAGGAAAAGCTTATATGAATATTATGACATTCGCTCATAGATTTTAGAAGAGAGAGTGAGAGTAAGCGCACCATCTAATCAGCAAGAGATGGATGCATTAAATTTGTGTAGGAGGCAAAGGCATCAGGCTTTTTTGTATGGATTACACTTACTTTAGAAGAGAAGTAGCTACCTGGAAAATAGACTCTCTTCCATAAACCCACAAACACACAGACAAGTCTTTCATCTTCTTCTCCTGGAGAATAGTAAGTCAGAAGCGGCTACATTTTGGGTCTAAATAGCAATTACAATATTTCTCATGGGTCAAATGTGTCTCTCATATAGTGTGTGGCTCAGTGCCACACACTATAAACTCCTCTAGAATATTAACCCCCGTCTTTATTAATCTGATTCTCAGAAAGCTAGTATATGAAAGAGGATGATAAAGAAGTGTTGTTAGGTGTAAACAAAGAAACAGAAATGAGCTGGGAAATTATGGCACAGATCTTGCGTAAGCCCAAACAAATAGCATTGGTCCTTTTTTTTTTTTTTTCCTGGGAGGTTGCATGTTCAAACTGAAGTATAGCTCTTAGAGTTATTTAGCTGTTCAAAACAGAGATCATGCATTTGTTCCATGTTTACTTAGTGTCTAGTATAACAGAAAGCCAGTCTGCAATGACAGATCACAAAGTCTACTGTAAAAATAGGAAGCAACCTATTTACATTAAAAATCAGCGATATAATGGGTTGAAGAAACTGATCTTAGGTTTCAGAAAAGTGCTAAGGCCCTTGTAATGGTGACCTACAGGTGTATTCTGTACAAAATTGTTTGGGACTGTCTAGATAGTATTCATATATGAAACTGAACTTACTTAGTTATGACAAAAATTTCATGTTCTCTTGAGCTAATGAAGGGACATGGGCAATATTCATTGTAACTCATGCTTATCCATGACAATCCTTCCTCAGTTAAGTGTTTTCTAGAATCTTGACTAGCCAGTCTGTACGCAGGACACACATGTAGGCCTGGTACTAGCTCTGAGTGTGAGGTCTGCCTCATAAAGTTTTAACTCCAGTGCCAGCTATGCATGCAATTTAAAGTGTTCCTAGAAACAGACATCTGAGAGTTTTACTGGTTTTGTATTGTTACTTCTGGTTTTGTTTTTAAAATTACTTAACAAGATCTGTCTTACCTCAGAAATTTAGGCTCAGGTGAGCTTGTTTCAAAACTGTGGAAAACAGTTTTTGAAACATCTTAACATCGGTTTTAGGTATTTCCCCAAAGGCTGCAGTGTTCCTTTTGAATTGATGTTTTACTGAGATGAAAAGAAATTCTCTCTCATTGATCCCCATAGGAAAGGCATTTGTCTTTGAACTCTATTTTTAGAGATGTTTTAACACATATTTACACTTGGGGGGACATGGATAAATGTAGTTTTGTTTAAAATTAACATGTTTTTGTTTACTTTATAGGCAGGTAGAGTTCAGGATTTGTACATGAACTCAGCTAACATATACACCTCCTGAGAGCCAATGTTTCCTTTGAAGAATTTCATTCTTACCTGCATGCTCCACTCTGCTGGACTAAGTGTGGTGAAGAAGGAAGAGAGTTTTCCATGCGTTATTATTACAACTCAGAAGTGCCATTCAAAATAAGGCTCCTGAAATTATAAAAGCTGTGCAAAATTCGATCTTTCTTTCATTCTACATCTGTCAACCAATAACTATGTAGAATGACCCTGTGACTTTCACAGTGGTACAATGTAAAAGGTTTTGATCAACTTGCATGAATTACCTTCATAGTTTTAAGATTCAGTGTAAGTTTTTAACCAATTTTACTGAAAGCCCATTAGTTGCATACCATACCTACTGTTTGAATTAGAAGGGCTATACCGTGCTGTGACCCCTGTTTCATACTGATCTAATAGAAAAGTGAATCAGGCTATAAATTTTTAAGCTTTACTTGTTGAACATCCAGATTGAAGTTTCATACCTAGGATTTCTCTGTAAAGGGAATGCAATGTTTACAAAGTCAAGTCTTAATGTGCCAGCATGCCAGCATGATTTCCTTGATGGAATCCTTTTTCATATCATAGGAGGTCTTTCCTGGGAGGTAGCTCCCTTCACTTTCATGTCCTAGAGTTAGATTCCTCATAACTTCACAACACATTAACATGAAAAACTTTTTTGTAATGTACAACAGGTGTGAATTTAATGCATCCTTTCTCGTCAGGAGTAATTTGCTATGTCAGTAATGTTAACACACTGTAAGATGAAAGTAGACAAAGTTACCTTGCAGACTGTGAAGATCCACATGGAAGTCATCTATCGTGTGTTTCAGCTGCATATGTTTTTTCACTGTGTACAAACGAGCTCTCATAGTACACAGATCTCACACACTGACAACAGGTACTCGTTTGTGGTCTCTGCCATTAATTTTATGATCATAAGCTCACAAAATCCCACTGTTGTGTGATAAGGGTCAGAATGTTTAAGTGAATTAATTAAAAATCTGTAAATTAATCTAGCATAGTAGCTGCAGCAGATGCTGGTTTTCACTGGAAAATAATGCCTCTTAGCAAAGGATTGAAAGGCCTTTCATAGGTCATCAAGCCAAGTTCTCTTCCACTGGTTACTCTATGACAATTAAAACACTTCCTCCTATTTCCTAATCTTTTTAATGTCCTGGTCTTCTTCATGGCCCTGCAGTTCTTTAACAAAAACTGGATTTAAGCTTATGTAACTCATCATTCTATGATTTTATGATCTTTTTTACAGTCTGTCTTCTGTCCTTCTCCTGGTCCACCTATGGACAGCAGCAGTCCTCTTACCCCTTATTTTGCTAAGACAAGCAACCCCATTCCTTTAACTCTTCATCAGTTGTCCTTTCCATTCTCCTGATTACTGAAGTAGTCCTCTGCATTTTATTGGTGTAATTCATCTTCAAAACAGATAATTGGAATCATACATTGTGTCCAGAAATAACTTGTCTGAGATGTCAAATGATCATATTTGTACAGAAAAAAGGGCAATGATTCAAATTTCAATTGTTATCCCATTTCTGCTGTGATTGTCTTTGAGGTCATCTGATTCTTATTCAATTATATTTCAATATTGCTTTGTATTACCATTTAATTTCATCAATATCCTCTCTTTTGTACTAAGTAATTAACACCACTATGAAAACACTTTGTTCCAGGACTGATCCCTGGGTATCTAGCAGATTTTTTCCAATTTCTAGTTCTACTAATTACTATCTTCTTTACTATCATTAAAACATTTACTGAGCATCATGGTATCAACACCTCTCCTCAATGCTGTTTCAGAGTAAAGAAAAAAAATAGGATTGATTAAACATGATTTTAAAGAATGCTTGTCAATGTGGAAAGCTAGGAAGTTACTGACGAGACTGCTTGAAGTTACAAGAGTGCTAGCATGTCACATTCAGATCAGATCTGTCTGACTGTAGTTAGGTGCCAAATATATTCAATATCAACACTAATTTTTACACTTTGTGTCATTGCAGGAGGGAATGAATAAAACTCTGAATCATGAGTCTTTTCCCAACTGCCAGAATGGAAAAGTAAAGCAAAAGTTCTGTAGATGTGCAAAAGAAAGTGACACAGTGAGTAGTGAAGCATAAGAAGTAGAAATAAAAAGTAAGCCAGCCTTTGGGCTTCCACCAGAAAGAGATAGCTGGTAAGGTAATCATGTTTACTTACTGCAAACCAAGAGCTTGATGGTTTCTTCAGACATTTGTGTGGCCATCTATTCTTTCATGCTTGCTAGGTGTGCAGTTCCCGCCGCTGATGGTTTTTCCCTGCCTTGCTATTTTAATTTATGGTGTCTTCCATTAATTCAAACTATGTTTTTGAGAAGCTGATACTAGATTTTTTCCACCTTGATTTCTTTGACTCTTGAGCTCCTGACTATGCTCCGTTTAACCACTGGGCCTCCAGGAATTTTTACCTCCTTCCCACCTTCTCATGCTGCTGCTTCTCTTTACCTTACAGGCAGCATGTCTCCCATTCTGCTGCATTGCCAAGCTATGCTCACAGCAGTACCAAAGGGCACAGAAATTAAAGTACTGGTAGCTGTATATAAAGATATTCTCACCATTCACTCCTATCTGCGGAACTATAGCTGTTGTGGGAACAACTGGAAATTTTACTGACACAAGGTTCTCTGGCTCTGATTACAGGACATGCCAGATTCTGAATGCAGCCCTTGAGTACCATCAGTGTGCACTCATAAACTAATAAACTGATCATGCCTTTGTGATGCTATAGCAAGAAGAAACAATAAATTAATCCTACTTGAAATTCATTTGATAAAAATGGAAACCTGGAACTACATATTTACACCAAGAATATTTTTAAAACATGTATATATTTGGGAAATTATTCTATCCCATATTTTGTAGTTAATGAACTACAGGATGAATATATTCCATTTACTGTTGACTAATTATAACAAATTATCATCTGTTTGGCCTGTGAGCAGAATGACTTCTAATACACAACTGGTAAAGTTGTCCATTCCACACTCCAGTATTCAAACTGTCAACACTTTTATTGTGCTTTGCTGTAGATAGTATCTGGAAAGAATGGCTGTAAATGTCACTGAGGACGACCTTAATGAAATGACCCCTTTTTCTTTTTTAATTGTAGCAAACACACGTGGAGGTAAAGAAAACTAGGAAAAGTAAGAAGTCCACATCTACTAGTGAATAATCATGTCAAATTAAAATAGGACTTTGAAATACAAATTTGTATGCATTTTGATTGAAATTCATCACTGCTATAATGATATTTATTTGAATAAATGAAGGACTAGGGAATCAATTCAGAAGGAATTCTGTGGTTCAGTTGAGCATTGAGGGGCTGTACACTACATTAAAGCTTCTTTTTTATTTTTACTTTTTTAAGCACTAAAACAAAAGTAGATCAATAGAATGGGAAGTGTATTTTACAGGTAATTTACACTGCATATACATTTATGTGTCCACTACTTGTTTATTTTATATAATGAAAACCTACTGAAGTCTCAGATTACTAAAAAATAGGAAGAAACTTCAGTTTAATGTGAATGGTACATTATAATCCAAATTATTCATTCTGCATTTCTTGTAAAATTTTCCAATAGGGGACAAAAGAAGCATGCAGGGTCCCATCAACACTGAGTGTTAACTGTGATTCACGAATCCAGTCTAACATTAATTAAAAAACAAAACAAAACCAAACAAACTTAGATTGCTGTAATAAATAAGACACTGACAGATATGGAAGTCACTCCTGTGATCTTGGTTAGTTGTAGGATAACAAAGTTAGAAGCATTTCTATTGACCCCCTAGAGGATTAAGCATGTTCTTCTAAGTTTGCTTAAGATGTAGTTATTAGGTTACATTTGATTTTTTTAAGGAGTAGAAAATCAAATATGGATTTAAAGAAATCCATATTCATACAGATGCCAATCAGTTAACTTCAGTCTCCATAAAGCTGCATGCCAGATTTAAAATTATTCTCCAGAGAACTCCTTTTATGTTAAATTCCATAGTATAATATATGTTTTATGACAATTTCATATAGGCCCAGTCACTTCAACTTTACAAAAAACCGAATACAATCTTTACTTCGTGCACACTCTGTACTGTTTATTTTTATTTTAAAGTCAAATTGAATGTAATATATTAAAAACACTTTAATCATTTAGCTATAAGAATTCACTCAATAGATTTTTTTTCCTCTCTTTTTAATAGGACTTTCTGAACAGTTCTTTTGATCTCCTTGACTGCTTTCTATATTGTAAGCCTAATCCTATATTTAAACATTTTCCTACGTTTCATCAAACACTCTAATTTAAATTTTCCTTAATCTAGCTAGTCATATTAATCTACTCCTTCACTTCACGTTGTAGAGCATGTCATTTCCTTTTAAAAATAAATAAAAATAAAAATGGTTAATGAAAAT
>VZSC01015414.1:250545-313235 GCA_013398225.1 Steatornis caripensis
GTTAATGAAAATGATGGCTACAACACATTTGAAAATACTACACAATTTAGCATCACAAAAAGTGAACATTTAAGGATTCTGCTTCTAAATGGCACCCTAATTAAAGGAAGGTTCCTTTTAAATGTGCTTTTTTCACATGCATAAGAGGCCTTATTCAAATGAAGGGGAAGACCTTTCACATACATGAGGCTATAATAGAGAGCTTAGCATAACTTCTACCTGATTTTCAATGCAAATGGCAGAGGAGAAGTTAGTGTGTTGATGCAGATTATGGTTTATCCTTCCCACACACCACAGAATTCTTCACGCTCTGGAAATATTTTGCTTATCAGTGAGAAGCAATGATCAACACCTCACACCCCCAATCCCAGAGAGACTCGGAAAGTGAGATCATCAATATTCAGATATAGTCAGATTTTCACAGTTCCAGACTATTAATTTGCTCCCCCTAAAATGAAGGTTTACTGTACAATTCGCCATATAAACATTTTACTGCTACATATCAAATACCATATAGAGTGATTAAAAGACAACAATGTTATGTTGGTGAAAAGCAGTAGACGATACTTTAATTCATTATTTGCAGGGAGACTGTTCCTTTTAACTGAAAAAATTTACTACTATAATTTTGATATGTACAAAAAGCACAATGTAGGAAGAGATCTCTATGCTTGATATGGCAAATATTCTCAAATTAGACTTAACAAGTGTATATTTGTTCACAACCCTTTAGTCAACTTCTGTATTTGCTTTCTACAAAAGCTTGAAGTCACTGCTCGTATCACACACAGGTTCTCCTTTCTCTGAAAACAGGCACTTTTTATTACATGATAGACAAAAGAGATGAGATGTAAAACCACACCGGGTATCACAGCCCGGAACCAAATTAATTTATGCTAACACTAATTTGAACTAGCACTTCTGACTGCTCTGGAACAATGTTACAGTTGAAGAGGAGAAGTATATGCTTGATGCGCAGTTTTCACGAGTCTTCCTGACCATCTTGCTGGACCCAGATGGCTCTAGCCTGTCTTCAGAAGAAATGAAAAAGAAAAAAAGGAAAAAAAATAAAATTAAAAATAGAAAAAAACCTGTCTTCACTATTCAGGCCAAAAATTCGCCCCTTTCCTTTGGTGTCAATTTTCTGTAGAAGGATTCTGTGGGATTTGAGGTAGATCTTTGCTTAGGATATCATAGCAATGGCATTGTCATTTTTAGCATTTATTCAGATATAACTCCCAAGAGAGGAAAGACTTTTAAGAAATTAATAATGGAAATGTTTCTGCAACAGATTCCTGACATCCTTCCACTCTAGCTTTGTATGTAGTGATGGCCTGACATAAGAGATCATTATCAAGTATTAATAAACTTGTTACAAGTGGACATCTTATACACATAGTCTGCCAGGGTCTTCCACTCGGATAGCAAATCCTTGTGTGAGCTATTTTACCTCTTCAAGTTGTCCCAGAAGGCGAAGCTGGGACTTGTCAATAACTAGAGAAGAGAGGACACTATTTTCCCAGTTCCTCCAGAACGTGAAAACCCGACTGCTGGTCTTCAAAAGTATGAAATAAAATACTCCAAGAGTTTCAGGATATTTATCAAAACCATGAAATTTGAAATTAATCAAAGCAGAGCTCTATATGCTGTGCTTGAAAAGCAGAGATTTTGTTTAGTCAGCAATTTAAATGAGGAGAAAATTGTTTAGTTGACAATTTTCAAGGTGCCTGTATTTCTGATACTCCAGAAGTTGGCTCAGAGGGGGTCCAGGAGAGTGCTGACTTGTAATTTTCATGGCATGGGACAGTGTTTTGTGTAGCACAGGCATAAAGGACTCATTTAACCTTCACATTTACATCTCAGGTGCATCAAACACATGTTCTAGAGGATCATGAAATAGTGCCTAGGAAAATAATGACCAGACATGTTGACTTTTCCCCTACATCTTCCTGAACCTAACATAGTGGTTATTTCCTTCAAATAGAGACCTTGTTGCTATGCTTTGTGTCTTCACCACTGTGAGACTGGATTGCTGTGCTTCCATGCCATGCAAAACTATGCAGTAGCACCTTTTAGAAGTTAGAGGTCGTTTCAGTTCACAGCAATCTCATTGGCGAGAAATTTGTTTTACTGAAATCACATTGTCACACCCCTGAAGTGCCTGAATGTCTCTGGATTTCCAGACACCATCAAAATGTTGGTTGCCTTTAGGTGGGATTTTCTAACTCACTTCCTCCACAGTTAAACTGTGCTGCCTCTGAAGTCAGTGAGAGGAAAATCAGGCCAGTGATGAGGTCTTCTGAAAATCCCCCTGTAGATAACTCAGGGTGCCTGCAAGGTGTTTCTAGTATATCCTTACACTTATTTTATATAAGGTTCTGGAAGCAGAATAGTCTCCCTAAGACCTAAAGCTTCTCCCAAGCAGACTGAAGATTATAATTTGTCCACACAGCTGAAGAATGAACTTTTTGTGGGAAATGTCTTGTTTATACAGGTTACATATAAAGTGTTCAGCGGTTTTTCATGCTGGTTCATTTTTTTTGCCCTGCCATCTTTTACACTGTAAAAACACACCTAAAGTAGCAGATTCATCTTGTATTTTACATCTTATCAACAAAAAGTTTAATATAACTTTACAAATTTCCTAGGCTCTAACTGAGATCAGGATAGGATTAAAATAAACAAACTGAAAGACAGTCCAGAGAATACTTTTTGTTCGATTTGAATATCTGGAGAAACAGCTTTGGATATAGGAGAAGCAATCTCTGGATCAACTAATTGGATTAGATTTTTTAAATGGTACTATGTACATTAAAAATGACAAAGGGTCTTAAAAAATCATTATTTATGCCCTTCTATAAATCCTTAGAAACGCAATGTGAAATACTGATGTTATGTCAAGTAATAGGGCAACATAGCTAAGATCAAAGTCTCAGCAGATTTCTCCCAAGAGAAGGAAGAGCAGAACATGCTCTTTTAATTTTGCAACTTTCTTTATATGCAGTGGAGTTGTTTCTCAAATAAATGCTATGACTGCTTCATGTATGACCAAGCAAGCACTTAAGTGCTAAAATATTTCTATCTCAAATCATTAGGAGAAGTTGCAAAGAGTCTTAAAAATACACCATTTTTGAAAGTCAGCTAAGAGAATTTTCTCTGAGCATTAAAAGTGTCGTACAAACTCAAGACTCAACCAACCATCTTCATTCTTTGCCTTACTTGCAATTGTCATCAGTTCTTTTCAGGAGACCTATGAACTCTTCAATTGATATCTTGGAGGGGGAGTTACCAATGAAATTATTTCCTAGTAATGCTTTTCAAAACTTAAGAAAATACAGTATAACATATGTATAAACAAGAAATTAGAAATTTTCTTAGTTTTCACATGTCAAAAGGAATGATTAGAGTTCTGAACAGCACAGGGCAATAGAGCATAAAAGGCCTGAGGATTTACAAACAGGTCTCTGAGATAAGAATCTAAAACCAAGAGGACAGTACCTAAGCTTCCAACTCAGTGAACAGACATTAGATACCTGAGAAAAATGTTCCTTAAAATCCAGCCAAAACCAACAGTTTACACAGTTGTCCCTCTTAACTCCTGTGATTTTGCAGAGGTTGAGCATCTGATTTGGGGTTGCAAGCTTCTCTCAGTGTATGACTGGAGTCCAGCCCGCAGGCCATATATTCCTTGGCCATCTATTAAAATGTGCAAGGATAGCTCTAGACACAAGTCTGCAAGACCATTTTTTTAGACAAAACACTAGAGTTCCTATGTATGACATCATCATGCACTCACAAGCACTCCAGGAAAATTCTTTCAGTGAGGTAAGATTTAAAGCACGCCAGCTCTTCTTAAAGGCTGTTTCACTGCTTGTTTTCCTCTTCGCTGAGAAGTAGGACATGAAATGTTATGATGCTTTATGTAAGTAATATTATTCCATAATTCTCAGGCATGGTGCTTATTGTACCTTACTTAAATGAAAAATGCTGTATCTCAAAGAGATACAGATATAATAATGCTATAGGACAGGGTAACCTATTCACTGACCCTGGAATTTTCTTTCTTTCAGGAATTTCCTCAAATCCACATACTGCTCATAGTGCAGCATTCTACATTTGGATTTTCAATTTAGCTGAAGGATGTATAAAAACTTGTGTAGCCTCAAAACTCCCAGTTGACCACAGAGAAAAGACAACCCAGGAGTATCAATTATCCTTGTCAACTGTAATTTACACTTGCTAAACTACCTGGCAGATCTCCTCCTTCCAGATGCTGTAATAGGGGTAACGTATGCAGTAAGACAAAAAAATTCATCTTAATAATACTGTGCTTCTGGGGTTTTTTTCATTCTGATGGAATGCCAAAAAGATTTAGATGTTACATAGAAGAATCTGAATACCATTTGCACAGTCCCTCATAGTCAAAGAGAGTCAAGAAAAAAAAATGATGGTTAAACAGACAGAGCTCTGAAATTCTGAAATAATTTTGAAATTGCCATTGCTCTTATTGTCCTAGCATTCCCCTTACATGTGTGTTTTTCCATATTAATCTAAATTAATGCTTGTACTTAGCGCAATTTGCAAGCCAAGGTAAGAACAGTGATACTGCTCTTTACTTGCCTAGCACAATGGGAACACATATTTTATGTTCCTCATACTACAAGCATATAAAGATAGAGATTAAATAACAAACTAGTTTAGCATGCAGCCTGACAAACTATCCTCTAGCAGCAGGATATGCTTTTCTACTACTCCAGCTGACATGGCACCAGTACTATTTTACAAAGAGATGTCTTTAAGTTTCTCTTGAAATTTTCTTGCCCATGTCCTGATTAGATTTGCTCTGGCCAAGCCTGTGAGAAGCAAAGGAACTTTAACCACAGGGGATGCAGCGGGAGCAGATTTAGATAATGACTCCTGGAGATTTATTACTAACAAGGCAGATGTATCAGCAAGACTCAGTGATTCCTTGGCTATGGAATTTAACTCTTGTTACTAACATGTGTTCTGAAGTGTCAGCTTTCAATTTGGAAATGTTGTGTTCTAAGCCCTTATGGTGGGGTCTAGAAAACCAGTTGCAAATCTGTGGTATTTTCCATTTTGCTAACAGCAAACATCCAGTATTATTTTCTGTCTAGCTGCTTCTCAGAGTCATCTCTGCCTGTTGCTGCTTCCTATCCCCTTTTTTTCCGCAAGGTGGGGGTCACATTTTAGTACACAGCTGGTACTTCCACCACTGTTGGTCTAAAAGTAGAACAATGGTATGAAAGGGTTCTGACAAGTGACTACGGAAGTAGTTGAGAGAAATGGTATATGAGAAGAAGAGCTGCAGAAGAAAAAAACATTGAAAAATAGTGAGTGAGGAGGAGGTTAGAGACAGGTTCTCATGTGTTTCTCCTTAACAGTATTTTAGGTCCTAATACCTTTCTACGGCCTGAGAATGTTAGAGATCCAAAAGAATCCCCACTTTTTCAAATAATAGCTATGGAACTAATTAAGTATTCTGCACAAGGTGCATACATTCAAGTCCAAGCCATCACTGTGTATATACTTAAAAAGATGGGAATAAGGAATGGCGTTGTAAGCTGTTTCAATGATGAATTAGCATTGCCATGGAATTTAGGCACACTTATCATAGGATACATAGCATGTCAATGATCAAAATAATGGTCATCGTGATGTTCGCATATAAAGTTTTAGATATTCACACGATAGCAAAGCAACTCTTAAAAAAAGGATTAAAATATTTAGAAAGACTACACTTTTTCCCACTGTTAATTATTGCAGCTGCAACGCTTGGCACCAATACGTACTCGTAGGCCCGTTGAAGTCAATAAAACTCTGCAAGGGCAAAGAGTACCTCACAACAAATCTTTTTCCAAGATTGGGGCCTGGAGTTGTTTTGAAGCATAGCAGCTGTGTGAATATTATAATTGGAGCATGTCCTCATTCTGCGGTCAAATTCAAACAAATATATATTCTTATCTTGACTGGGCTTGTTCCTGCAAGTGAGTATGCCAACTTCAAATCATTTGTCAATTAAGGCATATATACACTAGCAACTTTAGCTTACTTTAGACATCTAACTAAGGTTACAATTCAGATTCCTGAAATTTAGGGACTTAAATGACCTGTAGTCAGCGGAGAGAGAGGCAAGTGTCTTTCAGGGGTGTTTCAAAGCAACTGCACTGAATTTCTTAAATGCAGTGATATGCTAAAACTGGTCTTATTTTCTACACTTTCTCCAAGGGCCATCTAACCTCAAGCAAGAAAAAGACTCGGAAAAACTTATTTTAGATGTGGGGCAGGGGAGACTGCTCTCTCAGAATTAAGATAATTCATTATGTAGATTTAAAATAAAGCTCCTTACAAGAATTGGAAAATTACAGTGAAATTTTGATTTTGAAAAAAAGATTTATTAACCACTCAGAATAAAATAAGACAAATTATCCAAATCCTTCAGTAATGTATAGCTATTTCTACAGTTTTTCCTTTTAAAATATTAAAAAGATGCACCATTTAAGTTTATGAGTTTACTTTAAAATCTTCAGGGAAAAAAAATATTTGCACACCAGACTTTTCCAGTGATCAGAGGTGCAGTGGGGAACAGAATCGTGCATGACAGTCATGGAACTGAAGAAAGAAATGAGGTAAATCTAATTCTCAAATAAATGTAGGGGACACTGGATGCAGCTAGAAAGAAGTGAGCCTTCTTAACTGTCTATTGCATGGAAGGAGAGGCCCTGTTGCTGAACAAACTATACTGAAGACACACATGGGCATCCACACTTCAAGCATGAATAATTTCAGGTCAGAGTATGTTATGACCATGAAGTACTAAGAGGCTGATGAGAGATCAGAAAAGCAATGAATGTCCTGATATATAGACAATAATGGAGATTGTGAAGCTTGCAGAGCCCGTCTGTTAGGTATTCCTTTGCTAGAGGGCAGGGCTTGGGCTCTAGTCCCTGCTTGCCTAACACAGAACGCTTCACCAGAGGCCCAGTCTAGCCCACAAGAATCTCCTAACCACTCTACTGCATCTTTCCAGAAACAGGGATGGTTATTCCAGCACCCACCACTGCCAGAATGACTGAAAAGTTTCTTTAGCCAGATCATAGCCTTTCACCAGACTGGTCTTCCTTCTACCAACCCTTCTACAAACACCCCAGCAGGAAGAAGATCCTGGACTGAGTTCAGCGTCCTGAAGTACCAGCACTGGATTTCTCCCAGTTCTGCTTCTCTCCTGTTCCCTCTTCCACCCTCTCACCACTCCAGAGCAGCATCAGGATTGCATGTAATGGATGCAGTTACTCACCTCATCTCCTGCTACTCTCTTCTCTTCCCCATACCAGCCACCCGTGCCAACAGGTACAGGAGTGGATAGACTTCTTGGTGACAGCTGCTGCTGGTGGTGTGAAAAGGCAAATGGTTGTTTCCTTGAAAAACATCACAGTGGCATATGGCGGAGATGGTGATGGGGATAGGGTGGACCGTACATTTCCAGATACTGCAGCTACCAAGACCAGATGATCTTAGTCTAATGCACAAAATGTACTAGAAATCATTTCAGATTTCAGAGTTCCTTTCTCTGTCTCAGCACTAACTGGGAATTGCAGCTTATTGTTCTCTCTCTCTCCTTGCCCCACTTTCCCAGGCCAGACTATCCTATCAGAAAGTTTGTGGTATGGATTTGTATCCCTGTCAGCCAGGGAAGGAACTGGACAGAAGGTGTATGCCAAGGTCTGTCCCCGCTTTAGCATCTTTCTTTCTAGAAGTCTGTGCACTAACAAGCTGGAAATAACAGAAATCTTCAGCCTGGATCTTGTAGGTCTGAGGTACCTGGTCTAGAGAGGAGCAGATAGATACTCAAAAACATCTCTGTGTTTTCTGCACATTAACTCAAGTAATCTCCTAGTACACTCTGTAGGCTTTCCCTGCCACCCTTTGAAAGCAGCTAAAATTCTCCGTTAATTGGATAGGGAATGTATACATCAAAATTAAGTGCTCTGTACCACCTCCCTGAGATGCCTACAACTGCCTATTGAGACACCGAAGTTGATGTTCCAGGCCAAAGGGAGTGTTCTCTATTCTTTATATTGACATGTGCTTTTTATTTTTAAAAATTGCAGCAGTGGATTGTACTACCGTCCTCTGAAAAGTTAGAAAGGAAAATAATGCTAGAGAGTCTGTGTCATGGAATAGCTTCATCGTCTGATAGCAACGATAGGAACACTCGAGCTTCAAGTCTTGCTTTCCCTGCTTCAGAATATAAACTCATACTTCCATCTTCTGTCTTCCACATCATAGGCAAGTATAATAACCACTGCTCTACAAAGTCAGTCTTTTTTTTTCCTTCCAAGCTTCTCTTGTTGATGCTATTCCACTTCACATAAATAATTAAATATTACTGTTAAATAATAAATATTAAATAAATGGACCAGAGAGAGAGCAGGAGAAATACTGGCACTAAGATCTTTCTCATAACATTTTCACATCTTCTTGAGGTTTTGGGGGAAAACACCTCGGGTTTTTTATGTGCATTTCAAGAAAAAATATCATAATTATTAAAAAAATGGATTAAATTATTTTTCCTGCCTTTTATATCATAAGTTGACAAAACTGAACATGAGTACATATAGATGTAAACATTCATTTTTCAAATATCAGGCAGTAAATGTCAGAAACTATCCAAAGTAATTACAGTACAGATAAGAATTGCAGAGGTAGGCCTATTCCAACTCATAGTGTTGCCTTTTTTACAGGTGCCCCATTTTATGGGAGGGTTTTCTCTTCTGTGTGCATATGCACATGTATTCAGGCAGTTGTCTATAGAGGAGGTGTAATGAAATCACCGAAACACAAAGTGATGTTGAACTCCTGGAGCAGCTGTTGAAGTGGGAAATGTTCGCAAGCCATTGATTGTCTTCCAACCCTGAGCATTCTTCTGCTTTCAGAATATTTTTCTCACTTTCCTTAAAAAACCCAACAAACTAATAAATAATACATTCAGCAACATGGCTTGAATGGGCAAATACCAAGCATGAGGCCAGATTTTGAGCAGTCCATAGAAGGACTTGAAAACTACAAAAAATAAACACTAGATACTAAGTGACTGATGTTCAGTAAAAACATCCCCAGATGCAACTTTATTTTCAAAGATTAATTTCTTCCAGAAGTATAAGCCACAGGCTTGCACACTGTATTTCTGCAGTTGTTATAACAAACGATTTTTTATCATACACATTTCAGAATATTCATAGGACAAAATTCGAACTGGTTATTTGAAAAATGAGTTGTTTGACATATATTTAACAATATACAAAGGTAGCACTTCAAATCTAGCATTTGCATGAAACTTTCTCTACGTTATAGTGAAAATGTATTTCATTACTCTAAATGGTTTCTCTACTCTAGCTTGGTTTTAGTCCTCGGACATCTTTACTATAACTTTAACTTGCAAATTGTGATGTTCATTGTAAACTGAGATTAAGAAAAAGGTAGTTTTGGCATTTCTGCTTTCTTTTTTTTTTTTTTTAAATAAGACCACTTTCCCCTAGCACTTAAAACTAAATTAATGTATTTGGTAATCTGTAAGTAGTGAGTTTTACCTCATGGGATGAACTTCCAGTAGTGTTATGTTGCTAAAATGCACATTCTGTTTTAAAATCATAAAAGTAACTTGGTGCAGCTTTATTACTACATACATTGCTTGCAGAGCAAATACTCACCTAGAGATGGGCTGATGTGGTGGCTGATCTGGTTGCATAAGATAGCGATGCTACAAAGCAACATTTGAAGGTTATTCAAGCCCACATTCAATGTTGCTAAAATGCAGCTAGTTGTTCTGAAGATGTCTGCCATTTCTGTCTGACAATTTGCAGAGGCTGTTTTTGAAATGGAATGGGGTTGGGCCTGCCATGTAACTGGGAAATGAGGCTGTTCTAGTTTTGGCTCCAATCCGTTACCAGAGATTATATGGTAGGCTTGGATTTGAATCCATCTCTCTTCCTCAGAATACAAAAGCGTTAAGATAGGAAGTTTTGTTTCCCATATATCCCTCTGTAACAATATCTCTCAGAATTAAAACCACAAACTTACTCCTCAACACAAAGGTTGTGACAGCATGTATTAATGGTTAAAATAAATACATTTTCCCAACAAGACGAATTATGCACCAATATTCAGTACACCTGGAAAGGTCAGCACAGAACTCGTCTGGGAGCAGAACCAATAAATTATTTGTGTGATAAAAGCAATGTGTTGCCTAGAACAAAATGCACTGTGTTTTTTAACTCTGACAATTTATTTTCCTTATAAATAAAACATTATCCATGGTAAAACAATGTAGTGTGCAGTGAACAGAAGTAATCTACAATTTTTAGCATGCACTGTAACAATGGCGTGAGTAACAGTGAAACAAGTTCAGCAGTAGATGGAGACTAAGAGCTGGCTCTACAGGTAGGGAAGAAGAACTATGGTTGTAACATTTCTAAATATATTATAATACAGTCAGCTCTTGTTGCAAGACATGCAGCCAGGTGGAGTGAAAATTCATAATCACAAGGAGGTTTGTATACTCTTTCTGCCCAAAGTTTCTATTTGCTTCATTTTTTTTCTTTCAGTAACATACAGTACCTTGCATGTGTGCTGAATAGTCTGCTGAATCTGCCTTCAGAATCATAGAATCATAGAACACCAGGTTGGAAGGGACCTCAAGGATCATCTGGGCCAAACTTTCTTGGCAAAAGCATGATCTAGACAAGATGGCCCAGCACCTGTCCAGCTGAATCTTAAAAGTGTCCAATGTTGGGGAAAATAATTTAATAAGTATTCTGAAAATTCCTTTAATTTACAGTGGATATTTCTTTTACGGTATATTATATTATATTCAGAAAAAGATGTTTTCAAAAATGTCATTTAAAAAATTCTGCATTGGAAAACTTCATGTTTCTAGTCAACATAAAAGAAGTATTTAGGTCGTAACATGCAAGTCTATATTAGCACATGCTGCTCTCTTCCTCCAAACAAAGCCACTGTAGAGCCTTCATTGACTGAAACCTCATGGACCATCCTGTAAGTATCCAGATAGAGTTAGGGAAATAGCAGCTGCAACTTCTGTTACATGCAAACTCTGTCCCATGGTATTCTAGCTCAGGCACTTCATTGTTTACAGAAGACAAGAATGGACAAAGGCGCGTTTCCTAAAACACCTAGATAAGAGTATTTTGGCTTCAATAAATGACCCTAAAACTCAAGGATGTGCTGCTACTTTTCTGGCAATATATGAATTACCTCACCTCATCCTAGACGCTTATAAAACACTGGCAAGATAAAATGTGATATGTCATGACTAATGTTCACTCAGCTAAGACACACTTGTTCTTCTTTCACCTTTTTGTTTCTTTCTTTCTGAATTTAGAATTTCAGTTCTCTCCTCCCCTTCCCCTCTATGTTTTTCATCCTTTTATTTTCCAGATGTAGTGTAGACCTTGGGAGGATAGTTATTACCAGAGTTATATACAGTATCTGCTTTTTATACAATGCTATAGCTTATATAAGTACTGATGTGCTTTTCATGGTCTTTTATTTTTTTGTTATAAACCATCTGATGATATAATTGTTTGTTTCTTTAAAAAATAAATAAATCTGTGAATGCATTTCTGAGTTACACATTGGCTGGAGATGAGAACTTTAATGGTTTTAACTCTTCATACTTCCCTAACTGTAGCAGGATATGAAGGGAGATTTGCTAGACTATAGGTTCAAGTCCTGAATTTGTCCTGAAGCCTGTGTCCAGTTATGATTCAGATGCCACCATAGTCACCTGTTAGAATGAAAGTTTATTTATTTGTTTTTAACAAAACATAGAAATCTCCTAAACTTCTACTACCTTTTGGAACCAATGACTTACAGAAACAAAGAAAAGGTAATGACATCGATGCACATTTTGCTTATACCATGCAGCATTCACCTGAACTCACCTTAGACTTCTACATCACTCCTAATCATTAGACTCCAGTTACATTCAGTAGAGAGGAGCAATCATCTTAAATCGTACCTCTTATAAGGAAAGCCTAGAAAACTAGCCAGATATAATATCTATAGTGTAGGCATTGAAATGCAGATGAGCTGACTCCAATAGCTGTGGTCCATAGAACTGAGAGCAGAATAAAATCTGAATTCTGTTCAGCTGATTGATACCACATTTGCGCTCATGGGAACACACTTTCCTTTTCCTGAAATTAAAATTATTATCACTGGTAAAGAAATTGTGAACCCAGTCCAAAGTATTCCAGTGTAGTGCCTTCCATGTAAAAAAAAAAATTATAAACTATCAATTTTACATAAAAGATAGCAACTATATTTTCCCCAAACAAAATCCAAAATTTCTTTACAATGTTTTCATTCAGGAAACTTGGCATTAAAAGCTTAATATAAACTACAATGTAATTGCGTATATGTAATTGTACATATAAGATAACATATTGAAGTTCTAAGTGTAAACAAAAGAAGTAGAAATTAAATTTTTCAGTAGACTTGAATCAAATTATGTGAACATTTATTTAATGAAATACCAGTTTTAGCTTTTCAGTCTGAACAGATTTTTTTATTATTATTTCTTAGACATCTCTTTTAAATGCATTTTTTGTTTCTTAACCAGTTCAAATTTGCCTTTCCATTTAAATATAATTTCATGTTTGCCATAATCAATGTCAAGGCATGATTTTTTGGGGGGAGATTACAGAGTACCGGTCCTTTTTCTTCTCCCAGTGTTTCCCAACGTGTCATCCTGCTGATGGCAAATGTGTCCTCCCAGACCACCGGTCACTGTATTCCAATACCCATTTTGGGTCATCTTCCATTAGCTTCAGCATGATGATAAGTAAGATGTAGATAGGTTCCAATAGCCAGTCAGATTGGAAACTAGGAGCTCAATGCTTGGTGTGATAGGCAAAGGGCAACTGCTGAAAGGCAGCAGAACTGTATCTGTATAACAAAACAATTTTTACAGAATTGTCCTGAAAAACATAAATGATGCAGGACTGCATTTGTCAAAAAAGCAGAAAAAGAGTATTACACTAAGTGAGATCCAAATTATAGGAATTTGTAGAAGAGTTTTGCGTTCATGGGTGGCCAGGAGATACAGCTGGTACATCAGCCACAGGACAACTGAGGTGTAAGCTTCTCTGTACCAACTTGCCTTCTTGTCTCACCCATATGATTTGGAAGCGGAAACATCAGGAAGCATGAGATCACTGCTAGGTCTTGCTAGAAGTGCTTGAAGAGAATGTGCCAATTATCTGTGCAACTGGGCTCAGTTATAAGGATAGAAATATTTTTACATGAAACCTAGAAGTTCCTTGTAATTTTAAAAATAAGATTAAAACGTTTAAATCATATAACCATTTATTTATTCTTTACTTTTTTCCTGTTTTGTTCATCCTCTGAAGAATACTAAAAATTCCAAGAAATTAGTGAAATTTCTCATGTGTATTAGAGGTAAGGTTTTGAAAACATCAACTGCAAAGCACAACATCAATGCACAAAAACTTTCTCACCTTATATTTTACACTAAATCTGACTAAAGAACCTATCAAGAGACTTAGCAAATCATCATGTCTTACTGTAAAGTAATTTACAGTTGCATTTGCAGGCAGACATCAGCAGGCTCAAAACCCATTACAGCCAAAGATAACAACATTAACTTAATCCTGACAGGCAAAATACTCCAGTCAATACAGTTGCAGGTATGGTGTGTTGAAATATCCAACTGCAAACAATCCTGAGAAAGGTCAGTGCAGCACAAGTGTTTAACAATACAAGTGTTCCAGTCTGGTGTTTTAGACAAACATTATCACCAATGTTCAAATCAGAGAAATTCACACTGAATCATTGCCTTTGAAGTTTTTGTAACACCAAGATTTCCTTACAACCTCAAGCAGCAGTATTCATGTATCACAAAGCCTTTGTTTAAAAACCTGATTAGAAAATGTATCCAACTCAAAAAGGTGCATAGAGAAGTAGCCAACCATTTATTTACATTTTTGCATTTTGTAATCTTTCTATGACATCTGGATTACAAGGAAAGGTAGGCAAATATCTAAACATTTGCATTACTTCCAAGCCCGTATTCCCTATAGCACTAGCAATTCCTAGATAGTCTGTTGTTTTCACAAGATCTTTTGATTTACATTAGTAGTCAAGCTAGAAGATCTGTGACTTGCCAGAGTATACAAATGAAATATTAAATAAAGTTTAGCTGAATTCCTCTTTCAGGGGGACAAACAGCTGTTTTGGGAAAAAAGCACTAAGAATAAAATTTAGCTATAAAAGTACTAGCCATCTTCTGAGTAGCAAAATTTCAAGAAAGGAAGGAAAAGAACAGAAATATACCAATATTTTGCCTCAAACACATCTTTGTTTTAGTTAAATTAAATCCCTTACTGATTTTGATGTTTGCAGTAAGCCTCTGATGTTAACTTAGAAATAAAGCAACCTTTATACTGTCTGTTAACTGTATAGGGCAGTTCTTCTATATTTACTTAATCCCAAACTACTGAGGTCCCAACTTCTAGTTACATATGTAGTTTTTCAGACTAGCTAATGTAAATCACATATTTGTTAAAGCTAGTATTCACAAGGTAACATTAAGCCAGGAAGCTTGCTCCTACTATTATTTAAGGTTCAGACTTTGCTACTACAATTATTAGACTTTGTGACCTCATTTCTGTAGTGAATCCAGTCATGTAAGGGATAAATATAAGCAAATCAAATTTAGAGGTCCAGAACTGGATCTCTTCAGCATTTTCCAATAAACTAATGTTTAGTATATTCTAGTAACGGGTTAACACTTCATGTACACACACTTGTGCAGCTAGTTATAGAAGATTATCAAATTACTCTTTGCTGTGGGGGGACAGTTATTATTACAATAATAACTGGCACGTTACTGTGTCATGACTCAATTTCTAGGAGAGAGCTAATGCTTCTCAGGGAGGGACAGTCTAGAAGGTTAAAGCAACCATGCTTCATTAAACAAATGCATACCACTAGATCAAGCGCCAATAATGACATAACTGACATAAAGCAGAAGAGGTCTGCACTAGTGTTCGCACCTTGTTTCCACCAGCATGTGTCATTGTGGATGCCTGTACTGAGGCCCAGCACAAGCAAGGGGAAGAAAACAAATTATGCTTTCATAGGGAGAGATGGGCACAATGTACAAATGCAATTTATCAAAACAAAGGAGAGACTGGAGCTGAACATCTGTATACTTGTGTGCCTGATAAACCATAATTTCCAAGGTGTTGCGGAGTATACTGTGGGGAAAGAAATAAGGATGCTTTTTAGAGCACTTGTATTGTGGCCTCGCTGGGGGACTCTAGATGGAAACACGCAAAACAGAGACAATTGTGGTTAGTCCACAGTTCACATAGAACATCTGACTATTTGCATCTCCATTTTGAACTTATCTCTGAGTAGGTTTGTAATAGTCAACATGCAAGTATTAGCAAGTGTTAACATAAACGGAAATCTCCAGCTGTTTGCATAAATAATCTACTTATAAAGTTCAGCAGTTTATACCATTAATTCATTCTTTTTCCCTAAACTGAAATTGAAACTCTAGCAGAGGGACAGGACGGACAGCTAACTGGCTTTAATTTTTTTAGGTGTCCCAGCTACATTTATTGGCAGGTAAACTTTAAGATCAGAAACACAGTAAGATCAAGCCACAGTAATTTTCTCCATCATGTCTCAGTAATTATGTTCCGAAAATGCTGAAGCAATAAGTTTATTAAGTGTTTATTGAAGTGCTGTTACAGGGCTACTTTCCCCCAAACACTCAAAATACTTTTACTTAGATATTACCGGTTCATTCAACCCACACTGGCCACCTTTATTTGAATTTAATTTGGGATTTTTAGACTTTCTACTTTGCAGAAAGGGTGCACACCTACTCATTTGAGCACTGAGGGTCAGCAGCACCTCCTGAGGGTCCTCAGCACTCCAGAAGAATCCTTACCCCTGTCTCTGGGGAAGAATCACAGAGCACTCAGACTACTTTGCCATAAAGAAACATGGGAAATACCTCAGAAACTGTAACACCACAGAGAATCGGTGAAGGTTAAATAGTTTTACGAACATTGTCTTAGACACTCCACCTAAGGTGCAGTATGCAAGGCCAGATTCCTTTGCTACCCACAGTGCTTATCTTTGGGCATACGATCAGGGCTGTGATAAGGAGAGCAAGGCTGGGGTGTTCACAATAAGAATCATGCATTTGCTCTGCATGTTAGAGCACTGAAAAGTGCAATTACCTGCATACCTTGTTACTGGACTATTTCAGTGGATTCCGACTACCACCAACATACAGATTAGGCAGAAAAGATGGTTTGTGACTCTTCTTTAGAAAGGACCCACTGTCACTATTAAAAGATTAGATTAGTTTTATAGAGAACTTAACCTCAAATTGAGGTGCCTGTGAAAGCAATAGTTCCACGCATAGGCACACACACGTGCTTGAGGTGCACATGTGCACACGCACGCACCCACATGTGTTGTTGGACCTTTGCTGTAGTCTAAGCTGAGGCTGCCCCAGGGACTGGCTGCCCCAGGAGCAGTCTGTGCACCACAGTGACTGCTAGGCGAGCATGGATGCTCGTAACCAAGAGTCATTCAGCCTTCCAGCTAGCACAGGTAGTGAGTAAAATCATGAGGCTGCCTGGTTCTTGCCATGACAAGAAAAATACTTGACATGCACATCTGTGCTACTTTCTGTTCAGCTCATAAGGGTTCAATCCTGCAAAAAGGCCCTTTAAAAGGACATTATAAGTGTTGCTGACTTTTGGTACCCTTAGACACGAAGATCACCTACAGTCTTATTTCCTGGTTTTATAACAAGCCAATCATCACACCTTTAGTCTGATAATATTCACCAGCAGCAAGATCATTTTTAAGGAGAATGGCAGTGTGGAAATGGAAAGGAACAGAGACTGGGATTTGCTGCTTCTGGCTCTGCTTGAGTTAAAAGAACAGTGGAGAAGTACAAGTCACCTTTTTCCTCTGTGTTTGTGTGTACAATACACACATATGATACATGTGAGTGCACTTTCCTGTTCACTATTTTGAAAAACTTTGGAAATAATTTTCTCCTCCAGCTATTTCTTCATTACAGTGATAAAGAATTGAAACACCTCAAAACTTGCTTCTTGGATATAAAAGCTAATAAGCAGTAATTAAGTTTGAAAAGGCTTGTTTTTTTCAACTAACCTAGAGTGTTGTACAATATCCACTACAGTGCGATATTTCGGAGCCACAAAAGGTTAATCACTAAAACTTCCTACATAGCCACTATGGCAAAGCACTTTAGGGACTTCAAACTAGGGTTAACTGACTTGCCCCCACCTTAGTCACCCCTTATCTGTGCTGTGTAGTTAAGTGCCTATTAGAGTACAAATTAATAGGTCTGAGGTACTTACAATGATCTAAAGACTTATATTGATGTAATCTGTTTAAGATGATATAAAGGTTTAACATAGATTATGATACTTATGTATCTGAAAGCTTTAGTTTGGTTTATCTGCAAAAACCCTTCCAAGACACAGTTTGGAGGGAATAGAGGTAAAGAAGGAAAAGCGGAACATCAGGAATGTTGAAGAACAGTTAAGAAGCGAAGGTGCATATTTTGACTCAAGCCATGTGTTTGAAAGAATATACAAGTACAGGTCTAGAAACTCCTGATTGGCCTGGAATACTAAGAAGATAATAGTCAATCTAGCCTATTAAATATCTCCCAAATATGTTCATTGGAAATCACTGTTAACATTATTAGGCAGTTGCTAGATCAGATATTTGGGAACCATTATTGTTTGACCTTACAAAAAGGTAGAAATGAAATTTTAATTTCTGGGCTAAATATATATATTTTGACCAAGTTTATTGAAACAAAAACATACACAAAAGAGAATTTTGAGGAGAGTTGACAGCATTTATCACCTTTCAATCTCCACCCAACGCTAATGGGGTAGGTGTCACTCGTGATAGTTGCTTGGAAATGCTAATTATAGGTTATATTTTCATGCATATATACAAGGTGGGGGAACGTAAGTAAGGCATTCATCCCTAATTGTCATGCTTCCTCATCTTTAGGAGCTTAACTGAAGCATCCTAAACTTATTTTCCCTTATGTATTCATCTTGCTCCTCTGAAAAAAAATGAGATTTTTACTACTGATTTGGAAAAGTATACAATGGCTTCAATGCTTTGCATTTAATAAAATAAGAAAGCACTTAAGGATTTAAGAGTCGTTAATTTTTGCCTTCCTTCCAAAGCAATGTGAACTTTTCAGCCTCTGCACTAAAGACTGGAGTTCCACAAAGATAGAAATGGACAATGTTTCTTTAGCAGACAATTTGTCACATAGCCTTTAAGTTTTACTAGCCCGGAGAGATATCCGACAACTAAATAGTGAAAGGAAAGTGAATGATTAGCTGGCAGACCTTCAGGCTACTGAAAGATAGTTTTAGTAGCCTGTCATGAAAATCTGTGGCCTCAGGCTGTGGGGCTACTTTTTATTTCCAAGCCTGTTATTGATTTTGGTATGAAGAAAATAATTTGGTATTGTTGCTTAAGGTGTCACTGGGAAAGGAAAAGAAAGAAAAAAAACAACAACCAACAACATGTTTCATTTGCTAACAGTTTTTACTTTAAATTTACCTTTTTATTACAACAGGGATTGAGCTGGTAGATGAAGGGCATTTACTACTTAAAGGTACTACCATCTTTATGAAACATGGCACACTAATCGAAAACACAAGTAAACTGAAAATTAAATTTAAAAGCCTATAATTTAGTATCTTCCTTGCCAGGAATGATGACTTTCATTTACGGAGGGAATCCAGAGCTGCTCAGGGTCAGTCCGATGTGTGCCATTTTCAGGCCTATCATGGAGGCTGATGGAGTTGATTAATTTCTTGGAACTCAGCTTTGTCTTCTCCAGCTCACTGAACAACTTCATTTCAGCTGATGAGTTCAAACAGGGGTCAGAGCAATCCTCGTTTCTGACAATCCCACAAAATGGGAATTAATTTTATGAGTTAGTACTATTGCGTTCAAAACTAAGCAGAAAGCAGTCAGCTAACTTAACCTAAGGAGGGAAAGAAATATTCCATTTATGAAACCTAGCAAGATAGACTGAACTGTTTAAAAATACAGGAAAATATTACATTATTCAGAGAAAATGATTAAACATCCCATATAATCTAATGCCTGAAAACCCATTTAAGGTCCATGTCAGAGCAAACACTTAAATTGTAGCTGTTGCTCTTCATCATTTAAAAGACATATTCAGGTGGATTAAAATGAGTTAGAGAGACCTGAAATATGCAGGGCAATGAGGAGAGTATACCTGCTTTAGAGGTAACAGGACTACAAGCTCTAATTTTGTTTCAGTGGTTGCTGAGACATAATAAAGCAATGCTGCTAATGTAAGTAGTAAAGTCATTTAACATTATGAATATTGATACTCTTTTCAGAAGTGACTATCTATCTCACAATGCAGTCTTCAGTCTTTCCACTCAAAGGTGATTAAATACAAACAACATTACAAAACGAATGCAATTTTGAAAAACAATATATGAACACCACCACTTGACCTAATTGTATTCACATCTTTCAGATACTACTGGGACTTGTTTGAAAGATTTTTTTTATAGCCATTATTTGCATACAATGATCTAGACCTTATCATATATTGACATAAACAGGTAAGCTAAACTTACATATTAGAAGAATTTTCTAAGGATGTCACCTCTGGCATTGTGCTTCGCCCTGTTTTGGAAAACCTGCAATGTCTGAAAAACATCCTTAGACAAGTGGAAGAGGTTTTTCTCTTTCAGTGTGCTGGGGTCCCGTTGAACAGCAGAGATCAGGAAGCGAATGCAAGTTTTCTCAAAAAGACAATTACTTCTTGATTTCATTTAGAAAACTGGTTTCCTATTCATATGTAATCTGAGTAGTGCAACAGTACACTAGAAGCTGTAGATTTTTCTGTTTCATCTGGTTTCTGATGCAGGTGCAATATTTGACTTGTATCTCCACCAGTTCATAAGCAAAAAACTATTACCTTGTTCCTTTCTTCAGGGCACAATGCAACCCTGCCTGGATGGCATGGTGGATGTAGACAGAAAAGTCAAATACAGTGAGATCACAAAGCTCACACTGTTGTTACTTTGATGTTTTATCTTTCCTCCAATCTGTAAAAGGACCTGTTTATTCATTCCCCAACTTGGTGGTCCAAAAACCACAACATGAAAAACCCATCAATCCAACATTGATTCTCTAGGAGACCAAAGTCAGAAATCCTGTCTTGAATGAAATAACCATGGTCATGGATTTATTCTGCTAGGAAATTATCCTCTTCTGTGCTTTGTTAACGAACATGTATATGAGGACAATTTCTCTAACTCAAATGTTGTGATACTATTTTTTTTCACAGACATGTTACTGTTTCTAGTGTATTTTGTATATTTTTATTATAATTATTTTAAAAGTTCAAGCTACTTACAAGTCTAAAACAGTGAAATGAGATCATTACCAAGAAATATTGTTGTATTTCTTTGTATTTTATACATCTTTGATATGCAGATTTTCATAACAATTTCAGTAGGTGATGTTCAGACATCAGACTAGCCTTATCAGTCTGAAAATCCCTAATGCAAAGCATTCAAGTCAGTCATTACTAAACCATACATGGTGGTACATGCATTAAGAACATTTGCCCCATGAGATTCCTAGCTGGTATCTTAGACTTAGAAGCGACCAAATACTTTATTCTACAGAAGCCAACATTTATGTAGTCTATATAGGTTAAAAATGTAGCATTTTTATAAATACCTAATTTTGTGGTTTTGTGGTTTCATGCAACATATGTAAATAAAGTCAGCTTCTCAAGAGAAAAAAAGTATCGGAAAGAATAATTCAAGAACTTCAGTAACTTAGTAACTACTGTATTTCTGTTAGCAGCAATTTGATCAGATAAGAGAATTATACCTTTAAAAGTCTATTTGGAATGTCAGATTACTAAATATAACATGTGCCTTTCTGCTTGCACTATCCCCCCATTAGTTTATAATTGGATCTAAAAAAACGTAATATTCTACCAACAAATTTATCTAATTATTAACTCCAAAATTAATCAAAAATCCCAACAGTTGTTTACTTACTTTCATTTTATAATAACAACAATTGTATACTTACATTCATTTCATACTAACACTTTCAGTGGTGATTAAATGCATATGAAAACAGAAGAGAAAAACTTCTATTTTAAATGACACAACTGAGAAGAGTCTAATCTAAAGATTTACTATTCAAATCACAGAGAATGTTGCTCTGGTCTCTCCTAGAGGCTTCTCTGTATATTTTGTTTGTATGGGAAAACTGTTTGGTCAAAGATTTCTTCTAGTTAATTTCTAGCTTTCTAACTATTGCATTTGATCAAGCCTCTTCGAAAAAAAGAAGCAACAAAAGTTACTCCATCAGTGAGTAAGTCTCTGACAGAGTTTCTCTCTGCAAAACATGGAAATCACAAACACTTAAACAGAATAAGTGATACTGAGGTACAAGAGATCAATCTTTTGTGGTGTTTTGCACAGTTTGGCACAATCCTTTCTGTGCAGGCATTAAACAAAGACACTAACCTTCTTTCCCAGCAGTTCATGGCAGTGTCTATGCAGGCGTTGATTTTTAGCTCTGCCACTTTCCTGATAGACAGAGAGATGAGTCAGAGCTTTTGCATATCTATGGTGTTCTGGGTTGCCCTCTTAAATAGATTTGACTCATGAAATTGCAAACCTTGGGCTCAAAACTTGAATCACTTTGCTGAGAGGAATAAATGAAAGATTTTCCAAGTGAACTCTTCCAACTTCCATTGTTTTGTGTATTGAAAGATATGGCAAATCAGCAGCTCATAGCCAGAAGACAAAAGAGTAATTTCTGCTGTCACCAATGAGTGCAGGAATTGTTGAAGCACAAACTCTGTGCTGGTGGAGTACATGGAGTTTGGGAGTTTTTCATTCAACAACTGATGTTTGACACTAACTCATGTAAATCCTATAAATCTCCTTGCCCAATGAAGTTGAGATCTTGGAGATCTTATTAGCAGCAGATGTGAATGATGTGATGTTTTTAATTGATAAATGTATTTACATTCCCAGATATTTCACTCAGAATAAATTGCCCCATTGTAATTTGCAAAGAAACAAAGCAAACTGTGAATAACAACTTGAAATGTCACTATGACAATGAACGTTAGCTACTTAGAAGTTAATTTTTCTGTAAATCTTCTTTAAATAGAAATACTTATCATTTGAATAGCAAAACAAGGGGGGCGAAAATCTGAGCAAGGTTTAGTTCCACTACAGAAGCCTTGAAATGCTACAAACCAAAATCCATGGCCTACGAAGATTATATACTGGGTAAAAAAGGTGGTGTGCAACTAATTTTTACTTTGAATTATGCGTAGAATCTCCACCACCAAACGCATCATCCTCTTCAAGGGGAAAAAAAAAAAAAAGAAAAAGAACATATTCATCTTACTCGTTTTGAGCAAAGTATCGCTCATTTTTCTTCAAACGTCTCCTACTGCTAGGTTTACTTCAGTAATTAAGTATCCTATTTGTAACTACAATTACTAGTTATCAGATTATACACAATCATGATTAAAAGGTACACAGAACAATGAAAGTGGGTGGGGAGAGTTATCTGATCCGGTTCTGAAAGTCGTAACACATTTTGCAAAGTGAAAATCTGTTTTTAGACTAATTTTCCTGGTTGCCTCTTTCCAGCATGTGCAAAACTTTCACACTGCCTCTGCTTTTCCAAGTCACAGGATGGTAACTTATGTTTTGCTCCCAGCTGTCTACAGTGCATCTAACTCCCACCTCAAAAAGTCTTATAATGGTTTTACCTTTTTTTTTCCTCAGAAAGTGAGGAAGCTAGGCTATTAAAATCCAGAGTTCTACTGTTTATCCAGATCACTATGCTGTGCCATTTCTCTAGTGATGCAGTGATTCCTCAATGTCCAGTATTTTCTGTGTTAGAAGGAAGTCAGATTGTGAGTGTCATAGATTAAAACCATTTCCAAATCCTGGATAACTTGAACACAAGGGTTACAAACAGTGTAGCTTTTATTTTGATTGCTGCAACCTACTTCAAACGCATGGGCACTGTTTATGTAATCTTCTGAGTAGTACTGCTGACACCTAAAATAATTTGTGAACATACATACCTCTACATGATAATTTCTAAAATAAAAACTGATTACTCAATAAGGATTTGCAGAAATCAGAATGTAAAGATAATTTGAAAAGGACAAGAAATTAAAAATTATAGAGGCTTTTGTGGTTTGAAGTGCTGAGGACTTTGAACTTCGACCAACGTCAGGAGACATTCTGTCAGCTGCAGAACTGCATCTTTCATTGGCACCATACAGCACGAAATCAAATCAATCGTTTGACAGCACAAGTTTCAGCCACACTTTTAAGATTGGGAAAGTGAAAGTATGCTTGTATCTGTATAGGTTGTAAACTGGAGGTGCAGCTTTTTTTTGCAGTAAAAATGAAATTACATGCTATTCAAAACTAACTATAGGATGAGAAATGAGAGTGACTATGTACTCAGGTTTGATATGTATACATTATGTTCATTTCAGACACTGCTGTTTCTGCTGAACTAAGTATGGAAAGATTCTAGCAGTCTTCTGGCCCAATATATGAAAGCACTAACACTTACTGAAGCCTAAATTAATACATAACAGTAAACACTTCTGCATCAGCTACTTGCCATCTTTCCTTGTAACACAAGAAGATGGACAATACACGTGGGAGCTTTGCGCTACCCATTCAGAGGTCTTCAAAGAGCGTTCCTTAATTAATCCCCATGGGATACAGTTCTGAGAAGTGAAGTAACTAGTTTCTCTCATTACTGAGTTCTTCTCTATATTAACAGTACATTACACCAATGGGATGGCAAACTGTTACGAATTGGGATTTTACATTTATTTTATCATCCTTAATCCAGTCTTACGCAAACAAGACTTCACATACACTGTGCTTCACTGTGCTCTGTCCATTTATGCCTAGAAAAGATAAGCACAGATTGCAGACGTTGTGACACTGCTACCCAGCCCCAGCAATTCACTGCTAATCAGGCAATGTGACCTGAAGGGAGCAGTTTTAGGGAGAATGCAATTTAGTCATTACGCCCATTGAGTTCTAGGTTTATCTCAGTCTCTCAGTAGCTCACCCTGGGCATTGTCAGTTATACTGTTCTGAACAGTTGCTCATGAATTAATATGCAATCTCTGATGCACCTGACCACGACACTCTGAAGATGTTGAAAACTGAGACCTGAGACTCAAACTGCTGCTGAATGTCAAGTGATAGCCAACAGAAGATACGAAAATCCTGGGGAAAATCTTTGCCTTCTCCATATAATGAGTTTACATCTACATTCTGCAAAGTCAAGAGGTTGTGAAGACCCCACATCACATTTAAAGAGTGGTCCCAATCATAATTACTACCAAAGAGTACAATGACTACCTCTAAGGCACAAGTTCTGTCAACTAGATAAACTAGATTTGTCCTGCAAAGAGCAGATATCATCATCCTTTTTAATACATATTGATAACTGAATGTGCAAAATAAACTATAAATTTGATCTGAGGAGTTCCTCTGGAAAACAGATAAAAGCCAGGTTTTCTTGAAATCCTTGAGTAATTTGACCATTTCTTCATCTTCATGCTTATTTCAGCAAGTATAAGACACTACATAAAAGAAATAAAAAAAAAACAACCTTGCAAGTGTCAGGGATATGATAACAAAAACATAGTAAACAATCCAATATTGGGTTTATGACAGACTTATTTAAAAAAAAAAGAATAAAAATTAGAAAAAATAGGCTAGATGAGGTAAAAACCAGGAAGGCCTAAAATTTTAATTTTTAACTGTGTTCATTGGACATGTGCTATGTGTTTTTTGTATTTTAAGATATCAGTTACAGTTTGTAGTTTTATATGGTTGCTGGACACACACATGCCTTTCAGCATTTCCTGTAGGCAGATTTTATTTCAGGACTTTTTTCAGCTTAGTATCATCTGTAAATTGACATCAAAGTTGTCACAGAATCACAGGATGGCTGATACTGAAAAAGAACTCTGGAGGTCATCTGGCCCAATGTCCTTGCTCAGGCACGGCCACCTAGAGCAGGTTCTGACAGCTTTTGAATATCTCCAAGGTGGGAGACTCCACAACCTCTCTAGGCAACCTGTGCCAGCATTTCCTGATGTTCAGACGGAGCCTGCTATGTTTCAGTTTGTGTCCATTGCCTCTTGCCCTGTCACTGGGCTTCACTGAAAAAAGCCTAGCTCTGTCCTCTTTGCACCCTCCCTTTAGGTATTTATAGACATTGATGAGATTGTCCCTGAGCCTTCTCCAGGCTGAACTCTCCCAGCTCTCTCAGCATCTCCTTATATGTGAGATGCTCCAGTCTCTTCATCATCTTAGTGGTCCTTCACTGGACTCTCTCCAGTATGTCCGTGTCTCTCTCGTAGCTCAGAACTGGATCCAGCACTACAGACGTAGCCTTACCAGTGCTGACTAGAAAGGAAGGATCACCTCCCTTGACCTGCTGGTGACGCTCCTGCTAATGCTGGTTACCATTTGGTTTTTTTGCCACAAGGGCACATTGTCAGCTTGTGTTCAACTTGGTGCCCACCAGGATCCCCAGGTACTTTTCTGCAAAGCTGCTTTCCAGCCAGTCGGCCTCCAGTGTGTACTGGTGCCTGGGGTTGTTCCTCCACAGGTGCAGGACTTGGCACTTGCACATGCTGAACTCTTCAAGAAACAGATGCAAAAGGCAGTGCATATGAAGCTCACATACTAGCAAAATAAAACAAATATGGAAGAAAACCTTTATTTTTCTTCAGTTCTCACCCTTTACATGTATGAAAAAGAAGCTGTATATCTAGTACACTGAGCATATCAGAACACACAAAACAGGGTAGCCAACATCTTTCTACATTTCGAGTATGCCTGATATTCTTTTGTCGACCAGCACTCATCAAGGATTCAGGATATCTAGGACCTTTCATGTTCTCTTCTTGAAAGAATCAGAATTCTGTCATTTCCCATGGGATTTAACCATAAGAGTCAAACCAACCCATGTCTTCAATGCTTCTTTCGACGTAGCTTGTCAGCTCTCTGCTCTGCATTTGGGAATCCCGTTCTGAAGATTTTGCCTCCTGTAATGGATTTTATGGTGCATTTTCTTCCTGGAGATATGGGTGCCTATTCTACTACAGATGTTGGGACTTAATCCACAGGTTTTATACGTCTGGTCTTTGCATTTTTATATATTCATATATAGGTATTTATACATATCCATACAGATATTCCATACATACATGCTATATACTATAGGTGTGTGATATTACATCACTACATTGTGTAAAAGGACAGATATTTAGAAAGACCTTAACTTTATAGTTGCAGGTGCAGTTGTGCATTTATATTTATTTATAAGGTATATCTAAAAGTTTATATTTACATCTAAGTATCTATCTTCAATAACTGTAAGGCTTTGGCTATAGCTGTATTATGCTGAAGGAGATATCAGCAACACACACACACCTCAGAAAGGAAGTGTAAAATTAATGTGCATCTTATAGTGATGGGCTATCTGCCACTTCAGTTCCTCTCAGAACAGCCAGGCCAGCAGGGACAGAAGCTTGACTGACACCATTGGAGAGTGGCAGCAGAAAGTTGTAAATTATCACTGGTAAAAAGGAGGCTGTATATCTGTGTATACATCAGCGTGTCTTAAAGCACTGGGAAATATGACAACTGGTTCACTGCTTAGCCATTTTGTTTGCTGCGTCTCTGACGTAATTATCAGTTGTGCAACTTATCCTTTTAAAACTCAATAAATGTGTGATCAGCATTTAAAAAAAAGAAAAAAACCGGACTCATCAATTCCTGTAGCACAGGCTTTTGTTAGCTATGTGCTATGACACAGATCTTACTTTTCTCACGGACTGGAATTTTTTTGCTCAAAACTACTGGAGGAAGTAAGGTAGTATTCTTCATTTTTGTATCATTTTTCATTATTAAATAGAACAGGTAGGAATTGGAAAGCTGAGCAGACGGTTTCAGGGCACCCAACGCAGCTTGTCTCTTGGACAGAAAGAACATTAGGCTATGAAAAGTACTAATTAACGGTTATCATTTGTGGAAGTTCTCAGCAGTTGACATTGAAAAGATCATTAGTCTCCTGCATAACATTCTTTTAAAATGTTATTTTAAAATTAAAAGTAAACTTGTCATCTCCAGTGTAAATCAAATGGAAGTAGCTGTCATAAAATGATGGACGGTACCACTGGAAGTCTTCATGACAGTGATACCAAAAAAAGATATCGTGGTATGAACGTTTACCACTGTGGGGGTGATAAGAGTTTTGGAAGGTTATAGGGGGAAAAAGACAACATCTCTTTCCCCACATCAGTACACCTGCTTCAGAGCTAATCTAATTTTTCTAGAGCCAGGCTCTGTTCCTTGGAAAAGTGCATTTATGATCAAGGTTACAGTGCGAGACACAGGTAGAGACATTGGAAGTGTATCCTTCAGCCGCCCTGTCATACACTATCTTCCACAGACCCTTCATAGCAGTTTTCTCTTAATTATAAGGAGAGAAAAGGAAGCAAATACTCTTTTACTGTAATAATTTAAAGAAAGAGAGGAAAACAGTAAAGCTACTTTTATAGAGTGTAATATTTTCCCAGTAGAGGAAAGAAAATATTTTGAAAATTAAAAAGTCATGAATGAATATTTAACATACATAAACAGAAGTCTATAAAAATCTGTAACAGCTGTTTCAGATAAGATTTGTAACAGCCACTTAATTTTTCACAAGTGTGATAAAGTCTTCTGACAGAAAAAAACATAATTGAATGAGTTAGTAAAACTCAACAAAATTACTATTCCATTTAGGTCACAATGATATTTTCAAGCACATAAACTTCCCCTGCATTCAGGGGGCACCTCTTGCAAATCAAACTACATTCATAAATAGCACTATGGGAATGAAGGGAGGTGAAACAAAACCTGAAGTTTATTAAGATTGAAGTTGGCGAATGCTCACTTTTATTTTCCCTTGTGCTAGTATCTTTCAAAAGTAAAGGGTACAGAAGGGAAAAGTCAGCAAGCAACTAGCATGGAGAAACAGGGAAGAAATAAGTACTGACAGTGATTGAATTATGTTGATCATATCAGCAAAATAGCTATCATTGGCACATGAGACCTGGGACCATCAGCCTGGGACCATCTGGCAGAGATCATTGCAGTGCCTGACATCAAGCAGGTAATGTTAACTCCACCACTGAAAGGGGGCTATGAACTATGATCAGAGATACAGCCCCATCAATAGACATCTATTTTCCTGCTTTGCCATAAATGTCAGTGTCCATAGACCCCTCAATTATTCAGTGTTCTGCTGAAGGTTAAAGACTTAGAACTGATTTTATAAGCCAGTCTTGATACATATTATTTCCCCTGACCACACACATGCACACACACACAAAATTCAGGCTGGGAATGCCACACTAGATGAAGATCAGCTGTAATTCGTTTGTGATAATTAGACAAAAAACGAGCTGTCCTTAAGGTGAGAAAAAAGCAACAGACTTTGTTTCTGTGGAAAAGATTCTTTGAAAGCAAAAGGCTAAACACGTTTGACTTTTTTGTGTTGTTTTTCCCATTTTCAAAACCAACATTACAATTTTATGATGCACAAAATGGAAAACTTTCAAAAATGTCAGGTTTTGAAAAAGATTACTATGAATAATGTATTGCAATACAGCTTTGTCAAACTGTTCTATAGTACATACATTTGTAATTTCTTAACACTGAATTTACTGGGAAGTGACACTACTGTGCTCATGCTGCTCACACTTGTTTACAAATAGAGGCAGTCGGGCTTTGAGCTTCAAATTCAAGTGTCCAGATACTGACGTGACTTGCCTGAAAGCACTGGCAGGAAAAGTGTGCCACGTTAAAAATTCATAAGGAACACTGCTTTTTATTTCAAGAGTAACAGGAGCAAAAGGTTTTTGCAGTGCCCTGGGAAACAGAAAGTTCAAATATTGTGAAGTTGCAGGAGTAGATCAGAGCATACTATTCACAGTTAAAGCCTACAAGGCACTTCTTTATAGTATGTTGGGTGAGACAACTGAAAGAGAACTGAACCTAAGAAGCCAATTTGCTGAGTTTTGTTCAGTCTGTAAATTGAGTAGTTTTTATTACAGACTCATGAACTGCAAGAACTGCATATTGAACAATGGAAAATTGTATTTGAATCTGTGTATTTCTAGGTTATCTAAACTTACATTTCTATAACTCCTCTGAAACGTCAAATAGACCCATGAAGGGCTGACACAACAGACAGAGCTTTCAAAATTCTGAGTATTACCAATTATTGATCCCATAGCTGGCTACTTTTTCAGGCACTCTCATGTGGGAAATCGTTGTTTTCAGGTTCCAGGCTAGAAGGAGACAGGTATGGGGTTTTTTAAAACTACTTGTGTGTTCACACTTCCCTTTCAGAAATGCATGCACTCATTAGGAGTTAGATCTAAAGTCCACTATCTAAGGTGAAACATTTCTTTAGCCTCTTGTGCTGTTTATCCTGAAGTCTATACTGACTGCTAACAAAACTACTATGCATCACATACTTCAAAATACCTTTAAATGAATATTCAGCAAAACAGCCTTGTATTTTAGACAATTTCTGAACAAGGTCCTCCTAGGAGAGACAAACAACTAGAAACACTTGTTAAATATGTTATTTCATACATGTAATTAATATCTATCAAATGTCTGTCAGATGGCTGACTGAATACTTTGAGGAAAAAGTAGTAGAGTAAAACCTCAGTGTTTGACAGTAGTCATACCATTGAAAGGGGGTCCACCTCAAGCATATGCACACAAATAAGGAAGTGCCAAGACAGCAGCACTATGGGGAAAGCTCTCAAACTTCGAGGAGGGTGGAAATCAGCATGACTGGGTGACCATCTGAAGTGCCAGTACTCTAATGCATGCAATATGGGGAACAAACAGGAGGAAGCAGACATCTGTATGCAGGTGCAGGTTGCAATCATGTTGGGATCATAGAGATGTAGGAAGACTGCCATGACTGAAGTATTACAATGGCTGGGTACAGAGTCATTATGAAGCGCAGACTGGGAAGGAGAGGAGAGGAAGTTGCCCTTCACGTGAAAAAATAGCAGGCACGCCTGGGGCTCTGCCTTGGGACAGATGACACGCCAGTCAAGAGCTTATGGGTTAAAGGGTAGACAAACACCGGTGTCTGCTTTAGACTGCCTCAACAGGAAGAAGATGAGCCCTTCTGACAACAGGAGGAAGCATCACATTCATATGCCCTTGTCTTCATGGGACACTTTAACTATCCTGATATCTCTTTAACTATCCTGATACATGCTGGTAGGGCAACACAGCAGGCCACAATCAATCCAGGGCATTTGTAGACAGCATTGATGAAAACTTCCTAACAGAGGTAATCAATGATTGGACAAGAGTAGGTCCCCTTCTGAACATGGTATCTACAAACAAGGAAGACCTTGCAGGAGATGAGAAGGTTAGGGAAAGTCTTGGCTCCACTGACTGCGAGATGATGGAAGTTCAGGATCCAGAGAGAAGCAAACAAGGCAAAAAGTTGGATCACAGCTCTGGACTACAGTAGACTAGACTTTGTCCTATTCAGAGACCTGCTTGGAATAGTCTTACAGAAGACAGTTGTGGAGAGAACAGGGGTTCAGGAGAGCTCACTGTTTTTCAGGGATCACATCCAAGCTCAAAAATGGCTTATCCCCATGACCAGGGTATAAAGCAAAGGTGGCAGGAGGACTGCATGGATGAACAAGGAGCTCTTGACTAAACTCAGATATAAAAAGGAAGAATACAGAAGGTGGAAGCAGAGTCCAGTGGCCTAGAAAAAGAATGCAGACATTATCCAAGCATACTGGCATGAGTTTAGGAAAGTCAAAAGTCATCTGAAGTTGAATCTGGCTAGCAACGGGAAGGGCAGCAAGAAGGGACTCTGTAAGTATGTGAACAGCAAAAGGGGAAAGGTGGGCCCACCAATAACCAGTGCAGGGGCCTTGCTGACAAAGGACACAGAAAAGGTTGAAGTACTTGATGCTTTCTTTGCCTTGGTCTTTAATGGTAGGACTGGCCTTCAGGAATCCCAGGCCCTGGAGACCAGAGGTAAAGTCTGGAGCACAGAAGACAACCTCTGTTCAGCAGGGTGAAGTTAGGAGCCATTAAAGCAAATGATACATGCTTAAGTCCTGGGAACTTGATGACCTGTAAGTGCTAAGGGAGTTGGCTGATGTCCTCACAAGGCCACTCTCAATTATCTTTAAGAGATTATGGCAATCAGGGAAAGTTCCTGTGGACTGGAAGAAAGCCAGTGTAACCGCTATCTTCAGGAAGGACAAGATGAAGGAGTCAACCCGCCCCACCTTGACCATGGCACAATTTTGGAGCAAATAATTCTGAAATAAATTTACAAAAATATTAAAAACAAGAAGGTGACTGGAAGTCAGCATGGATTGATGAAGGGAAAACCATGCCTGACCTACGTGAAAAACTTTAACAATGGAAAGGTTAGTTTGGTGGATGAAGGGAGAGTAGTTGATACTGCTTATCATTATTTTAATAAGGTTTTTGGCACTGTTTACCATAGCATCCCTGTTGACAAACTGAAGAATTAGGGACTATACAAATGTTTGACACAGGTTAGAGTAGGGGGGTTGGACTAGAAAATCTCCAGGGGTTCCCTTTCAACCTCAAATATTCTGTGATTATGCAATTCAGTGATTTTGTGAAATATTCACAGAAATGTCCAGCTCTCCCTAGTGCATCTTAGTGACATTTTACCTTTTTTCTGAGCTTCATTCAGCCTTCTCACTCCTTCTCCATCCTCTGTTAAAATATATGCTTCCAGATCATCTAGAATGCATACCTTTTGTACATACACATGCAGTCCTAAAGCCTCCTATGGTTTTCTTACATGCAGACAGCCTGCTCCCTTAATACCTGGTGAAACGTCAACGCCCTAGTCCTTTCTATGCTACAATGAATGGCATAAAGAGGATGTGAGATTCCTATGTCATGAGGCATCAATGTCATTCATGAGGAAGCTTCTAGGAAAGGATATAATGCTCTGATTTATGAAGTTAACTCCCAGCAGTTCAGGCTATGAACAAGACTTCAGAACTCAGTTCTTCCAATCTCAGAACCTTTAGCAACAGTGGAGTGGAACATCAACAACTTCCACCTCCCTTACGCTGTGGCAGAGCTGCTTGATATTTTCATTGGTATTATATAGCTCTCCAGTATTTTACATCCTCCTCTTTTTTTTTCCCTGTCCTCTTTTTTTGCAAGTTTATAAGGGAAGCAGTTGTGTTTTTCCCTTATATCCTCTAGACAGAAAGAGAAAGGACTTTGGTAGGGCAAATCTTGGGTGAAGGTAAGCTTTTTGTTATTCTCCACTGATAACGTCAGATGATTAACTATTTTTGGTTTATTTGGAAAATTGGACTCTAGACTTAAACTACATTTAAGGTCCTTGGTGTAGGTTTTCCTAGCTACTGCAGATTTTTGAGCATATTTTGCAAATGCATCTGTATAACAAGATAATTGGTTGTTTTGTAAACCCCAGAAAAGCATTGGTTTGATGCAGTATTCTTTCATTTCTGATAACATCGTATATGTAAACAGCTTAATTTGAAAACTGATTATCCTGAACTCATAAAATGGGTGACCACAAAATATTCTCTTTATGTAAAATACTATTTCAATTAATTTTGGTTGGATGAAGAAGCAGTCCCCTGGGGCCTCTTCCTACACACCACAACTCTGTAGGCTCCCACGTAAGACAGATTTCCACTTCTAGAAACAGATATGCAAGTATTTTTCTCATATCTTATTCAAGCCCTTTGTTTCTCACTGTCTAGCTTTCTAGTCTCTGCTTTTCACTCTCACCAAAGCAAAAAATCCAAGGTTCCTGCGGCTCTGCTACAGCTGAATACAGCTACAGCAATGACTATACAAAGTCTTGAAGGTCAAACATCACTTGAGTGCAGGTTCAGTGCCTATTAGCTTGGATTTTAATGACATCTTTATTCACCAGAAACATTGTGGAAATTCTCCCTGTTAGACATTCTAACACTATAATAGAAAAAGTTCATCTTTTTAAAATTAGCATATGTATAAGTCAAAAGCTTAATTTTGAAAATGCTGCCACAGTAAAGGGAAAATTTCAAATATCTCCCAGTGAGTAAGAAGGTAGGGAGATGCAATTATGAATAAAATGCCTTCCACTTATTAAATTAATAAAATAGTGTGAAGTTAATTCTTGACAAAATTAGCTGTATTATCTTTGAAATTTACTTAGGTTAAACCTGATCAGCTTTTTCTACCAGGAAAATACTTTCTTGGGCTGATACTAAAAGAAACTATT
Organism: Steatornis caripensis; assembly: GCA_013398225.1. Lineage (NCBI taxonomy): Eukaryota > Metazoa > Chordata > Aves > Caprimulgiformes > Steatornithidae > Steatornis > Steatornis caripensis. The sequence goes on from VZSC01015414.1 coordinate 284,146, forward strand.
AATCGTGTGATGAACATAGTCAGAAGATGCAGAACGGTTTAGACAATATATTCTGCTACATGGCTGTATTCTTGCTCATTTGTAGAGTACTATTAGAAAATCTAAATCAAATAATGGTTTATCTAATAAGAAACAATGGGCAGATGTAGGATTTATCATAGCCTGCACCATTCTGGATCTAGTCAAAAAAGCTTTGTACTTCACTATTCTGAAAAAAACCCACATACTTTGTAAGAAGTCCATGATGAGTCAATCGATATGTGAATAGGTAGATCCCTAAGGCAGAAGTGAATGTAAGGAAATTGATAACACTTACATGTAAAAAGGATTCTAGAAGGAAATGTTTTTGTTGTGTTTTCTCCTGTTTCAAATATATTAAAAAAACCAAATACAGTGAAACAAAAATAAATTCACCTTATTTGGATTGTTATCAGCAAGTATGCTAGGTACTGACATCCTGTTCTCCTCTTACTGAGCAACACAGGTTTCAATCGGAATTTGGATGCTCAAACTTCCAAAACTAGGATTTTCCTTTTGCTTGAATTTTGAGGCATCATTACCAGACCTTTGCTTATGACCAAATTTTAAACTTGAATAAATTACTCATTACAAATGATTTGCTCAGTTTCAATATATTGTTACAGTTCCTAAAACTATTAATCATATTCCTTTGAACTCTCCTTATGATTTAAAACAAACAAGACTATTTTCTTTAGATTTGCTGCTTCCTTTTATTCTTCTGCAGGGTTTTGACATTTGAAATATTTTCCTTTTATCTTAATGATTGCTGTGAATTTTAATAAAATTTTCATTTGTGGCTTATTTAAATTCAGCGATGATTCTGGCTACCTTAATATATACTTTTAACTCTCTAGCAATAAGTCCATTCAGAATTGTATTCTCATCTGGTCTTATTTCTTCTGTATACAGGATTCTTTAATGATTTATTTATCCACTAATTTCCCTCTTTTTTCCAATTTTTCAGATTCTGTCCAATTCCCAATTTTCAACATCTTAAATTGTGTTGAACCTGCTCTGAAAACAATTCTTTCCTTGTTAAATCTTTCTTTGTATACTTTCACCCTACAATCCTTTTTGAGAATAATATTGCAAAGAAATCGGATAATTTCCCCATCCTCAGTTTCCTTGTTATTTGATGACAGAGACAATAGATAATTTATAATCTAAGAGATTTCCCATTTCAAATGATTGCCAGTTACTACTGTTGGGGCATACGCTGATGCATCACATTCTTTTGTCTCTAATACCCTTTTACACTCGATAGAAAAAGTCTGAAACATACTTTTATGTCTCAGATACTACTTCTTCTTGCTACTGTAGAATAATATGTATTACCTAATACTTATTGTCCTAACAGAACATATGCTTTCTAGAGAGCAGTTCAGGCAATTTAAAAACAGTTGCTAAATTGTGTATGCTTCTTTTGTCAGCATGCCCATATCAATGCACTCATACCTCAATCAGACCTTTCCACATTTTTCATACAGAAGGTCCAACACACTCCACAATGGGTTTTGATATAAGAAAGCAATCAAAGAATAATGTAAAATCTTCTGTAGTCAGGACAACACTTAGATATATTTAACCTTGAATCTTGTAGACTTCAATAAGAATTAGTATGCTAAAGATCCATGTGGAACAGCCTTAACTGTTACCACTGACTCTATATTGTACATATGTCCTCTTCTACAAAGATACCTAAGTATAAAATGTTGTTAAGACAGCATGCGAAAGAAGTGTCTAGAAGACAATTTTCATCAAAGACTAAAGAAGAACAAACACAGCATTGTAGCATAATCCCCCTATGCAACTGAGCCTGGTACTACTCACACCCTAGTCCTAGATACAAAACACTTGACAAATCAAGTTCAATCAATAAATGACTCCTGTGAGGACCACAGATATTTATTTCCCTTTTGGCTAAATGTTTCTTTTGTTATCATTGATCACATTTGGTGCAAAAATTGAGTTATTGCAAATTCCAGCTGATTAATCTTCTTTGAGTATTCTGCTTCACTGGACCTGTCAGTTATTTTTGGGGTTTTTTTTTAACTTCAGATAATTCTTGAGTGTTCACTAGCTTTTGAGGATGTTACTCCTAAAATAAGTACAGTGGGAAGCATGAGCAAAATGTAACGTACCCTTCAATGTACAAAGTAAAGAAACCTTCCTTTATTCTCAAATCGTTTGGGTTTTTTTCACACTTGTATCTAGAATTACTGTTGTATATGGACTGAAAATGCAAAATCATGGTTTTACCTGAGTAAAGGCTGTGTAAACCACTTGGCTAGTATCATACTCCATTACTTTAGAAATTGTTCATCGTATTGACTGCCTAAAGAACAAAGGAAGAGCTAAGGCAAATAGAAGGACACTTCCTGCTCTTCTGTTTAAGAAAGAGGTCACTGCAAGTAAACTCCCTGCAAGCTAGCCAATTCCTCTTACTGCTTATGATGCTAATGCTTGTTCAGTAAAGCTCCAAATGGGAACGTCTTGTCATAACACACAATCTCATATGCAGTGTTGATTCAACCCTGGACTCCAGAACACCTTAAAATGAATCAGTCTTGCTTTGCAGATAGGAAAAAAAAACCCTAACATAGTAAAATACATTGCAAAGTTTCAGCACCTGTCCAGTGGAGCTACTTATCCTGAGGCCTGCCTGTCCACTTTGTCACATGGCTTCAGAATCACAGAATACTGCCACTGAGTGTTCATGTAGTTCATACTCTCAAATAGTATCTAGCCTTGTAATGAGTGTGAAGCTTCCAGATGAAGATAAATCCAACATTTATATTTTTTAGTACAGTAGCAAAAAAAACACATAAAAGATTAAACCAGTTAGGAAACAATGAAGAAATTTCCCCTGCACCCTTGTCCACTTCCACCTCCCTCTTCCCCCCCAAAAAAGAGAAACCATGTGGCATTTTTTCCTCCTACTGATAACAGAATTTCCACCTTTCATCTTCCAATCCATCACACAGGAGTCTTCACTAAAAACACTTAAAGAAATATGGGTTCATCAAGCCGTCACTACTGCTTGAAAAAGTTTTTAATCTATTTGTGGCAGAGATTGTGTTCCTAAGTAAGCTAACAAGATGATGCTATCACATCACCTTGATGTTGATAAATATTGACACACTTCTTCTACTTTGTTTCTAGCAGAAAGTGTTTATGTTATAGTGCCTGTGTTGAGCTGAATGTTGTTAGGATGCCAAGAGTCTACTTGAGTCATCAGTTTCCTCATCTCCTTCAATCGTTATATGGATTGTAAAAGTCTATAAATAGGCATCTTCTGCTGAGATTCAAATCTTGTTCTTCTTTCAACATATGGAATCTTTCTCACATTTTGCTCATATCTGCATCTCAATGCAAAAGATCCCTTTCTGTACTTTCATGATAGAATTGTAAAAATGATCAAAATATTTTTGCTTTTCCTTTGGCTTTGCTCTCCTCTCGTTGAGTTTTGTGAATGCATCATTATAAATGTTTCAGCACAAGAGTTTTGCGTAGTTCCATTTTTGCTCTGCCAGTCACTTTATATACCTTTATTTCTTCCTTATCCATTATTCTTGTCAATTTGAGTGTACATTTCTAAGGTGTGTAAAAAATTGTGACATCCCAGTAGTGATGCCTAAAATTTTATCCTCCATCTAACCGTGAGGGCTAATATGATCACAAATCACCTCAATGAAAGGGCAAGGTGTATTCTTATGAAACTTTCAGATACCACAGTTGCAGTCCACTGCTCATATTTAGAAAGATCAAGAATTCTGCAGCTAGAATTGGAGAACATTATTAACTGTCTTACTAAGACAAAGTGCAAAATCACAACTCCTGTGGATGAATTAGAAGAAACTTAGCTACAGATTGAGGTCTCACTAACAAAATGAAAAGAGAAACAGACATAACTGTTGATAAAGCAATCTAATAGCCATAATAGCCATAAACGATTTAACTCCAGGAGGCAGTAGGCATATTATTTTAAGTAAAGAGAAGGAAATATTAATGATATTGTACAAGTCTTTACTAAGACTTCATTAAACTACCAGGCTCACTTCTGATTAGCTATGTTTAGGACGGTAATTCCAATGCAAAACCAGCCTACTCAGATGATAAGGGGTTTTAGGGAACAAGTCTTAAAAGAAGAGACTAATGAAAAAATAATTGGGGCAGGATATGTTTACTGTTTATAAATACATTTACTTGATAAACACAATGGAAAGACAAGGATTGTCAAAACTAAACATGCCTATATGAGATCAAAAGAATGTAAAAATTAGTCATGGATATATCTTCCCAGCAAAAGAAAAGATCATCTCTAACCACTAGAGACAAAGTTCTGGTATGGTTTTTTGAATGATGCAGTGGAGACCTGGAACATGCTGACTAAAGATGATATTTAAAAATATCTGCTAGACTCCATATGGTCACCAAAATAAAAGTAAACAATGGTAATGTTGATACATTTCATAACTATATATATAGCTTTCTTTTGTATTAGAATATGACCTTTTTTTTTTTCTCTTTCACTGCTGACTCTCAATCAAGGTTGATCCTTCCTTGCCCTACTCCATTGTGAACGAAATTTCAAGTACAGACTGTTCTTTGAAACACTAACGTAGACATTCGCAGTACATAAGGAAGTTATTTGTAACTCAGTTAGCAATGGTCCAACAGGCAAAGATAAAATACCAAGAGAAAGAAAAAGATTATTCTTTTTTTTTGTCAATGATACTGGAAAAGCTCTGCCATAAAGAGCAGTTTGAGAGTCAGGTAGCTTACTCTTTTTCAAATAGCTCCTTATACAATTGTCTTTTTTTTTTAGTTTGCTTGTTTATCTGTTTAATCAGAGCTATTTTACAGCTTTTTGACAGAAAATGTGATTTTTAGTTCCCTCTCACCAATTGTTAATTTTCCAGTTTCCCAGTCGCTCAAAATATGATTCAGATCAAGTTTGGTTTTCTCGCTTTCTTTTAATGTGAACCTGCATGGCCTGAAAGAGATTTGATTATGGTGGAAAAGTGTACACCTGTTTAACTAAGTTCTGCCAGCAGCAGCATACTGCTGAAACAGGAGAAGTTTCTCTGCAGACTAGGTGAGTCTGCAACGAAGTCTGGGAAACTCAACAGAAATGCGGGCCAAACCATGAGGCTGGAGCAGCCAGGCTGACTGATATCTAGGTTATAATTATCTGCTTGGTGACCAAAATATATCAGACTTTCAACATGCCAATGAGAAACAGAATGAGTATGACCACAACACATACGTGAGATTCAGGGCCTTGTCCCCCAAAGCAAAATGTGTCTGCAGAGAAGTTTAGCCCTGTCTGCACCAGCATCAGTAAACTAGGCAAGAGAGTCTTATCTTGAAGAGAAAAGTCCACATCCATCTCAGGCAAAAGGCCACTACTAATTGTGATTCAGAGGGAATCTTTTATATTTACTTTTCAGTTTAAATAGGTATTCATACAGGCAAACATAGTTCAAAGATCTTCCAAATTATCTGAATGAGAATCACTTCCCTTGTCAATCAGTTTTATATTCCTCAGTACTTATGAAGCTGTGATCCTGTTAATGTTCTCACTGGTCAAAAACCTCTGGTAATAGGCACTGAGTTTTCAATTTAAAAAAATGTGGAAATGATACAGAACTTTGCATGAAGAATGAGGAGTGGCAGAAACTTACTATTTTACATTACATTTTACATTTTACAAGTAGAGCCATTTGCATAAAGATGAAAAATGGCAGCCCTGAGAAACTTCCTGACAGTATCAGCTTTTGTGCAAAGACTATTGTGGACATGCCTCGTAACTGTGTAGGTGTTGCATAACCACAGTGAAGAAATGAGGAATGGAAGGGAGAAGAAAACTGCTGCGCAACAGAAGAGCTCATGTGACAGAAGAGAGGACAAGATGTAGCCAGTGGATATATGTATATGTATATGGATAGCTTCATAAATAACTGGTCTCTTGTTGTGTGCCTCAGGAGAGGAGCGATGAACAGACTAAAAGGAGCCTTTTGATTTTCCTAGTGTGACATGAATGTTTTGTTGTTGCTCTGACCAGTAGCAAGCAAGAGTGTCAGTAACCTTACCAGGTACATGGTTCCCTGTTTCGCTGTGGGAACCGACCACCAAAAAAGAAAGCAGCAACCTGAACATGCTGTGTTTGGTCTGACTGAACTGTAACAGATACTAAACTGGGTCCTAAGAGAGCTTACACATACTCTGAACCCAGCATATTTTGATAATAACCTCTCCATTAGATTAGTCATTAAGGAAACTTGAAAATACCAGTTCACAAACTAAACAGAATAACTCTTCTTCATTCCAGGCTTTTGCTACAATTAGAGTAATTTATTTTGGGGAAATGCCAGGAAAAGATAGACGGGGGAGAAGTCTGAAAGAAAGCAGTACCAATTAGATTACTTCTGCCTCTGCTTGCTGGGTGGGTCCTCTGAATGTCAGCCCCATTATTCTGGACATCAACTCCAGGCAGCAGCTCCTAAATCCCATTCCAAATGGTGGCCTAAACGGCAGTCGCTCTTGTACATTCTTTCTCCACTAATAGTGGCAGGCTGTTGGGAATTTCTTTTAGTTCATAATAAATCTCAGGAGTGCTAGCTTGAGAACAATGTTTGAGGCCTATGCCAACACAGACTGGCAGATAAACATTTCGCATCCACAATTTCATTATCACTTCTGAAAGTCTGTAGGCTGCAAGTCTTGCTCAGTGGTGGGGAAGAGTCCAGATATTCTGAGGTGACAAGGACAACTTTCATAGAACTTATATAACATCAGCGTCTCAAGGGCCCTGCATGGTTTGGTTCACCAGGGACTCTAAGCCCCTCACAAACATTGGAGAAAGCATCTTCATTGTGGTTGCATTAAAGAAAGAATCCTTCTGTGAGGTCAGTTGGGATCCAAAACATAGACAAATTAAGTGAACAGACAACAAATCTGTGGCAGTGCCAGGAATCATGTTGCAATTCTCAGTCCACAGCCACAACCGCAAGAGTAATGTCCTTGTGTATTTCTGGTAGCAAAAGAGAGGAAAAAAAAAAAGCCCCTCACAGAAGCCTCTTCATTCTTGTTGAACATGGATTTTATCATGCATGGAAACAACCGCTGCATTTTCTCATGTAGACTGTAGCAGGCTGTTGAACTAAGCTCCGGACAAAATGTTTATACAACACGTAAAGCTAGGCTGTGTGAAACGACAGATTCAGACTTCAGGCCAATTCAAAATGCAGACTCTTACTAGCAGCTGTGCTTCAAGCACTAACAAATCTTCATGCTTCTCTCTTACTTGTTTGCAGCAACAGACAGTACCGTCAGCTCCAGGAGGCTGATCCATTGCTATAAAAGTAACTTTGTTAAGAGCAGAAGGCAAACCCTTCCTCAAGCTATTCTGTTAGTTTAGCTAAAGGATGGCTAGGCAGCCACACCTTCTTATGGGCACTTCCTAGCTGCCAGAGCTGCCTTTCCACTGCTCAGCAGTGCCAAAGTCCACCCGGTTACACCTCAGTGCTCATGCATGGCCATTATGGTAGATGAGCTTGCAAGATGAAGGCAGAATATTCAAATGCATTTCTACTGGTCACCATGCTCCTGTTCAGGGCAGATTTACCATTGTTTGACCTGGAGAAGTCAAAGTATGTGGCTAGTTTTGCTGTCTTCTGATGACTGTTGCTTTCCTCCTCTGAACTATCGAAATAAAATACATTGGAATAATATAAAAATATCGAAACAGCCTATTTACTTTATTTTGCGTTTACATTTTTATGAAGGCGAACTACCACAGAGACCTGAAAGAGTCCAGGGTAGAAACACATGAATTGAGCCACATTCTCCAGTTTGCTTTACTTGCTTTACTTGCCAAGGCAAAGGCAAGCTCAAGCCCTAACTCTTTCACTCAGGGTCACGATCCTGCTGTCATGCTATGGGCACAGGAAGGAGTAGCTGGTTACTGCTCTGCCTTTGCTCTCCATCTCTTCTCACATAAGCTACATGGTGGGTGAGAAGATATTCCCCATCCCTATCCTCCATACAGAGGTATACACCAATGTATAGATACATCAGCAAGTTCCAACCCGTACTCAAGGACTTACACATTTCTGCAAATGTGGCTCTACACTCCCCAAATGCTGGTTACAAAGCAGAGGACTCACTGTAGTGAATGGATTCTTTACTTTGGCTCAGAACATGACTTCAGTTTTTTGTGCAGCATCACATTTTCCATGGTGCGATTTCCTTTTAAGGCTTCTCTTGAGAAGCAGTGTAATATAGAAAAAATTAAACCAGTCTTTCAGTATCCAGTGGGTCCAGCAACTAGACCCCATGGCTCATGCTGTGTCTGTGTCTGACTAATCTGTGTGTTCCTGCTAGCAATAAGAAGAATCCAGAAGTCAGAAAGCCTTCTGGGTGCTTTGGGATCCCAGAGTAGACTCCTTGAATGACTGAATGGCACTGTGTCTGGGTCATCTCCATGTGATGCCATCTCCTCAACAAATGTGTGTCCTTGAAGCCACAAACAACAGGAAATAACTGAGTGGTGAATTTAGCTGTGGAGTTGTCTGTATTATCTAAATGTGACTGAATCTGGCATTAGGTAAGAAGACAGAATGCAGCTGTGGCACCTTATTTAAAAAAAAAAAAAAGAGCATTTTACTCCTGAGTGGTCATTTTTTCCAGTTGAGCATAAGAGCATTGGCCTTGAGCAACAAATTAGCATTGGTAACAGGAAGGTACAGGAACAGCCTGGTTTATTGGAGGAGGGGGGTGAGAGGGAAGGCCTGAAATTAGAATGAAATTTTACCTGGAATGTGCCCCTATGCTAAAGGAAGTCAGCATGACTTATCAAATCTGTTTTGAGTATTATTCTGTATAAGTGCCATTTCAAAAGATTCATTGGCTATGTAGGCTTTTACTATCAGCATATTTATTTCACCTCCTAAATGAAATCCAATTTGAGGCTATTAATATTAATGTGCTGAGATAATTCTGATGATGAATTAATAAAACACTTGGCCTCTCAATATGCTGTTTGCTCTTACCATTTAATGATGCTCTTAACTGGAAAAAGGAAGAGAGAGAGCAGACTCCAGCATGAGCCTGAAAATTAGAAACCAATTCATTGTTTTTAGCTTGCTGCTTTAATGACAATCGATGGCATTGATTTTGGACTAGAAAAGTATTTACTAAATCTTTACCATGTGCTACAATTCCTATTTAGATTCCTTAAGCATAATCTGTATGTAACACCTGCTTGAAGTTCTTCAACTACTTGATGAGAATAAATTAAAAAATATTTAATGCATTTCTGTAGTTTGTTAAAGATTTGACCGTATTTCTTATATTTGTCATAAATATTGGGGTTTTTGCAAAACAGTTCTGCCACTGAAAGCACAGTTGTACCTTAGAAAAATCGGATGGCATCAACAGTCTCATTCCTTCACAAGAGGAATTTCAGTTCACTGAACATTTTAGTTCAGATAAGGCTAATTCGCCTACCTTATAATGCTAGAATGGATTTCCGTTTGAAGAACTGAACTCAGCTAATGTACATGTTTTTTACATTAGTCTTCACAGTTAGCACACAATCCTAATAGAAAAAAATCTAAATAATAATAGGATATTTCTGCAGATAACTGATATAAAAACATACGTTTAGACATGTATAGTGTCATATTCATAATTTATATACTTTTTTATTACTGAGATAAGTGAATATTGAAAACATTTCATTCTAAGCTTGCAATAACATGTAATTTAGTATGATTAAAACATAGAACCTTAATGCTAGTCATTTTTTGTTTTCATCTAAGAAAGAATGAAAAAAATCCAGCACTGTGACTCTCAACAATTACAATTTCATCTAAGATTTCAGTCATGGAAAGCCTGTCACAATGGTGGCTAACAGAATACATACAATCTAATTTTCAAAGTATGAGGCGTACTTTAAAAATTCTAGCAGGATGGCAAGCATGCATTTCCAACACAATTCATGCTTAAGTCTGCAGTTTTCATTGAAGCCAAATTGCCTCTCTTTGAATTGGGTCAGATCTTCAGATGATATAGATTATTTTACCTTAACTACATTGTAGTCATATGTAAAAATGTCAGGAGACAAAGAAGCAACAATTGCAGCATATTATTGCTGAGATTAACAATATTACTAATAATTATGTTTCTGAAACAGAAAATGTAAGCAAATTATTGCCTTGAAACCACTTCTTCAGAGAGAAAACTAAGAGAAGAAATTTACTGTTGTTCTTTTTCATTGAAATATGAAGCACTCAATGTTGTAAAAACCCTGTATGTATCTACAGAAAGTTCCCTGATGTGGAAGAGAAATGTTTATCATTTCTAAGATTATGCTAATTGAGAGTCAGATTTTCATTTTTATTATTTGTGACAGGATAATAGCAAGTGGGTTTAGGTGGTAAGGGAGATGGATGTTGTTGTAGAGTGCCAGTTGTGTATCAGCTCTTTTTGATGCCGCTTCATTTGAGTAGACATGGAAGGGAAACCTATACAGCAAGTCATAATGCAATCTACATTTCATAAAATTTGCCCTGTGGAACAATGTCTGAGTACAATCTAGGTAATGCAGGTCAACAGTCACTGAATAGCTACATTAAAAACCCAATCAGGAGACTCGTGTTGTTTTAGTCTATTTCCGTCTCCCGCCTACCTGGATGAAATGTTTAATTTCTCTCAGTTCCTAGTCACCTAAAAAGACAGACCAAATGATAACCTGCAATAATAAATACAAGTATGAACGTTTAGATGTTTCACCTCTAAGCACACTGCAAAGGTGATGTTCCTTCTGAAGTTATCATATTATTTCTTTAGAACTATATAGATTATCAAGTGTATCTTATAACTTGCATGAGGCATAATGTAGCGGTCATTACATTAACTTCCTTCATTGAAGCGATCCAAGCCTTTCCTTTCTGCAAAACAGCATCCTTTCTCCTGTTTAGATATAGCCAGTTGCCAATGCACTCTTGTTATTTCTCTCATCAGTCTGGCATATGAGATCTTCAGTAACAAATTCGTGATTCATGCTACACATGAAGAATGAATTTCAACTCATGACTTTCCCTTCCATATACTCTTGGTTGAAAATTACAAGTTTGCAGAAGTTGTACAGGTTTGTATACTTCTTCCCAGTATTTTATCGGACTGAGAACTGTAATTCAGAGAAATTAAACAAAATCTTCATAGCTGCTACCAACTCCTTCCAAAACAATCAAAGTTAGCTACTTTGGTAGCCACTCTAACCACCAACACAATTCTCATGTTACAGTTGTTGGAATGATAGCAGTAGCTGCAACTTTGATATTATATAGGAATTTAGTTTACTCTAAATAAAGACTTAATTTTCTGAATTACTTACTTCATGAAAGGATAACGCTTTCAAAACGACCTCAGTGCTCTGAAAATTACATTGCCAACATGTCTTTGGTCACTATTCAGACGATCATGATCCTAAGAAGGCTTTCAAGTGAGCTTGATTTCATATAGTTCAAATAGTCCTGTCAAAATCAGAGTGGCTACTCTGATGCCTGTAAGTTATTCAGAGCTAAATTCATAACATGTAAATCGGCTGACTTGAGTAAGTGATCTGTTACTCCTAAATCCCTATCAGTGCTGTGAATGACAATATTATTTCTAGGAAGCGTACCTGCTTTCAGTCACTCTTGGAATATTTGCATGACCATACTTTGTGTGAAAGTTCTTACCTCTGAGAGAAAAAGGAAATAAACAAGAAGAATCTGAACACATTTAATTTGAAGATGCTTCTCAGAGACAGATTTATGAAGCTGTGAAAGAAGCTGTGAAAACTGTGAAAGAAAGAAGAGAATAAAACTCTTCTTTCTATCATAAAATATTACACTTTTTAAAATCGGTTGATTTGGTGAAAGAAAACTGATTTTACAATATTAAAATGCATTTGAAAATGTCAGGTAGCCTTTTTAAATACTATTCTATTATAATAGGCTAAAACATTCCTATATTTCAGCTGCAGTGTATTTTCTTAAGCAGCTGCAGTGATCTTTCATAATTAGATAACCTAGGGCTAAGTGTTGAGTACCTTAAACTTTTGATAAAGCAAGAGCAGGGAGTACTCAGTGCGTCAAAGGATAGATCAGTGTTTATATAACAATGTGTGGGAATCAGTTTTTGTCTTGTTTTTCTTAGACATAATTTGATGTTTTACAACAGAAAAAAAGTGTAAGCACACCCCAGCATATCACTTCTATCACTGGTGTGTATAAAACACTTCCCCTACACTTTTAAGGTGATGAAAAGGACAACTAGCTTGTGTCTAAATCAGGAGAGCTTGATATGATGTCAAAGCCCTTGGCTAAACATAGATTGACTTAATTCTTTCAATAATGAACTTTGGTCCAGAGCATTTAACAACCACAAGAGGAGAAACCCAATATAAAAGAGAAAATCTCCTCATTCAGGTTATCTTGACTCTGCTGCAGGCAAAACATAGAAATATTTTTTTTAATCGAGATTCTCTGCAGCAGCCCGTTCCAAATGCCAGTATCCATCACTGATGACTGGATCAATAGCTCTGTTTTGGCCCCAGTCTCCTACGAGAGATGGCATGCCATCAGTGACAGACAAATATCACAGTTAAGCAAAGTATCCAGCCAGACCTAGTAACATTTTTATTGATTTTTGTTGTGCAAATAATGTCTTTTTGGGCTGAATAAATGGCTTTGAGCCAAACAGTCATTGTTTATGATTCCAAAATGCAATAAAGGGACAGGAAATATATTATAGCCTATGTCTCAAGGCACACAACATAATCATCCTTTGGTGGTGAAAAACTGTCCAGCTGAAACCATGAGTGCATATTTATCCATGCTTAAAGGTACCTGTAGGACTTGCAAATCTTACACAAAATGTCCTGTTAGGAAACAGATGGTATTGCCCTTTAACCTATTGAATAACTACTAGAAAACCAAGCAAAAAATAAGCACTATATTTCTTCAATCAATACAAAGAAAACACTTTATTATTTTCCCTTCAAATGAAATATCAAACTTGCCCAAATGGCATTAGGATGCTTTGAAAAAAGAACAAAACAGAAAGTACCCTGACAGTTTTTCAAATGCTACAAAATTATATTAATAGTAGTCCAGCAACAATATTTGTTGGTTTTTCCTTGCATTCTTTTTTCAGGAAATACAAAAACACATTTTGTATATTTTTTTAGTAATAAAGGATCATATTATTTATCTTTCTTGTTAAAAAATTACTTTTTTTGTTTTCCTAATATAGTTATTATTGAATCACTTAAGCTAGCAATGTAAACAAAAATACCTTCTTATGGATATATCTGCACACTAAATCCCAAAACTTTTCTACTGAATATGTGTCTAATATATCCAGTAGATTTAATAAGAAATCTTAGTGTCAGCAATCAGTGTGCAGTGGCCAGACTTTCTAGACATGCAGATGTTATAAACAAATATTCTCTTTCAACGATATTGTTAAGTCACAAGCATAAATCATGAGCAGTGAAAGTCTGAGGAAAGAAATATTCTTATAATTGCCACACTATCTACAATGAAATATTTTAACAGGTTTGTTGTTGTTTCCAATTAACTAGAAATAAGCTCTAGTAGCTCTCATTATTTCAAGGCTGGTAAAACTATTTTGCCCTCATTGCACAGCGCCGTGTTTTCATGGAAAATATCAATAATTCAAACACCTCTCAGAAAAATTGAAAAATATTTATCCTCACCCCAGAAGAGTCCATTCATCTGTAGGAAAATGCTACAGTAATCAAATGCCAGCTTAAACCCTGTCTCTCTCCTACATCTTTAAATTTCAAGCTTTTATTAACTCTCTCATGACAGCCCTAAATATACTTTTGAAGGCTTTTGGAATGCAAGACAAAGGCTGTTTCTAAGAAACAAAACACAAAATCAGGAGATTTATTTGTAACATTTTGAAAATTAGATTGCAGAAAATAGGATGTAAGTCAATGGGAAACTTTAAGGGGAAACATGGCTGTATTAGCCTATATTTGTTAATGGCCTTATTACTTCTGCCATAAAACAAAAGCTCTTATCCTCTTCCCAGTAAGCCAATTGCAAAGTTTTCATATTCTTCAGCAGAAGTAGATATTCCCTTTGAACTTTATAAAATCATTCCAACAAACCTCCCAATCATACATCTCTGCTGTGTGTCTTTTTAAAGAGTTATTAAACTTCAATCAGTATGTCATTGAATGTTTCCAAAAGTTTTAGGAGATTTAAGCTTTTTTTTTTTTTTTTAATGAAATTTCCCAAAGTCTCAGCTCTGGAAAGATTACACCTAACATCGCACATATGATCAGAAATCGTGTGTGAAGACAGCTTCCCTGAGTCAGGACATCTCATGAGCTCAAAGTTACTCCCATGTCTAAAGGTTTGTGAAGGTAGAATGTGAAAAGGTAGAATAGAGACAAAATGAGACTGACTTCTGACATATCATGTATCATGCAGGCTACCTACCCATAGATTTGACACCTTTTCTCCCCTTGCCCACCTCATCTGAGTATTCAAAAAGCAGAGTAACCGTCATCTGAGAGAGATTATATCAGATCATAGACTTGGTCTTCTGTCCTTCACTGAATGACATCAGGTTTTTGTACACATTACAGCCTCATATCATGAACAACATCTTATCTCTCAACCTAAAGGGAAATAAATTATTGTTCTTCCATTTCATAGAGCTCAAGTCTATTAGACAAAAATCTCTTGTTCTTTGAACCCGTGCCTTTGGCACCAAGTACACTGAAGCATGCATGAGCCAAGTCTCTCTCAATCCACTGTTCTAGCCCTGACAATTGTTTTTTTGCTCTGAGAGAGAATAAGAAAACAGTAAGAAACACCTATTGAAAGTGATTAATCTGGCCTATTTCCAGATATCTCTCTTAGCAGGAGATGAATAGTCCTCTGAAGGCATCTGTTTCTTTCCATTAACTACAAGGGGAACCCAGAATTACTGGCTTAGACTTAGATGTCTATCCTACTTTTAGATATCCAAGTTAAGATAAATGAATCCCAACTTGGGTCACTCAGACGGTTTCAGACTGCAGATCCTGAGCAGATGATGGTCTCTGTGTCCTTTAGGGATGAACTGGGCAAGATTTCAGGCACACGATTTCTTTGTATTTTCAACTGTCATCCATCCCGAGAAGTCTGTTTACTTATTTGGGAGACTTGCTTTAATTTTAATCCAGAAAGCTGACACCTAATTTCACGTATTTTGATTTCTGTGTTTAGATGTTCAGATGTTTTATTGGATTTGGCCTAAAATGTAAGATTTGTTTGGGCTTAAATTAGACTAGGATTCAGGTGGAAGTAATTGGACCTGTGTATTGTACTGAAAACGTACACTTTTTTCTTTTCTAAGTTTGGAAGGTTTCAGGGCACTTCATTTGAAATTTTAAACTCAGTGTAATTCAGAAACATTAAACTAAGGAGTATGAAGCTATTGGCAAACATATCAGTGCTTAAGCAGACAGGGTGCCAGTTCTCTGGAGCAGGTAGCCACAGTGAACCCAGACCCATAGTGAACCATTGCCAAGCTGGAGGAATAGGCCCACGTATAACCCAAGCTGGGTATTAAGAGATCTATAACTGCTCCTCCTGCAGACCTCAGGAACATATGTTCATATGCTTGACACAAACCGTCTGTGCCAATAAAACCCAGGCCATTGTCATGTTAAGGAAATTCAACACTCCCCGCAGACTAAGCCCTGTCTTTGTCAGTTGGTCAGGCACATCTTCTCCTGGGGGAGTTGAATCCCACCAACCGAGTACGTGGTTTCAAGAGGGCAAATAAATCTGCTGTAACTGGATAGCGCATGAAATCTTCCTTCACCTGGGTGTTATGAACTGGGAAGTGAAGATAGTAGAATGAATATTGTTAGAGCATGAAATCACCTTTACTGACGAGGCTAAAAATAATGGAATAAAAATGGTTTGTTCATAGTCCTCTTACTACAGATCCTGTTTTCTCTTTAGATCATCCATCGCTCTCACTTCAAGAGTACGATTTAAAGTATTTTTTAATAGCAAATGCAGCAAGGTAAAAACAGACATGCTTTACTGGCTGGCTTTTAAAGACAATGACAGCTGTGGCCAGGCTGATCTCTTCAACCCACTGATAATATTTTTATAGCAGTTAGAGTAATGGTAAGGCAGAGGGCTCATACTTTCGTTTACCTAACTGTTTTCTTTCCAGCTGCTTCTTGTCTGGTGATATCTAAGTTTCTGATCTGTTTTGTAGATGAGATTTTCCACACGTAGTCTCTGTCCAGAGGTAAGTTACTGGAATTCTTTTATTGATGCTTGGAGATGTGCGAATTACAGCTTTGCATTGGGCTTCACTTCTTGGATGGAGAGAAAGGCTAATGGGGATTAAGGGTAGGCTTGGGAATGTGCAAACACAAAGTCTGCTCAGATGCACTTAACCAGCACAAGCCTGGATACGGAGCAGCTAAGATTTGCATGAGACAGGCTTCCTGGAGGAAACGGCAGTGGACAGGCCCCTAACAAAGCAGTCCAGATGTCTTGTGATCTATGTCTAGTTTTCTCTAGGTTGCCATGTGATCTTGGGAAAGCCGCTTCCCCTCTGGGCCTTAATTTCACAGTCTGTAGATGCTTAGAGGGACACCTAACCTACAATGTGATTTCAGATCTTTCTGAAATGCCCATTTCCAGCAACTGCGATGCCTACAAAGCGTTAGCTGACTAATAATAGTATGTTTAAGAGGGAACAAAGTGTTGTCTATTATATGCTTGAGAGGCAAATCTCCAGCTTGATCACTTCCTGTGAGCTCTGGTTTGCCCTTATCAGTAATATCTGTTCACTTTGTCTTTTTCACTGAGTACATTTAGTACAGGAATTATTCTTATGCTCCCAAATAGTAAGAGCACATTTTAAAAGACCACGCTAGGAAAAGGAGCAAAGTGAGATTTCTGCCTCATGTAGAGTGTGATTTCCTCTTCAGAACTTCTGAATAGGTTTGCCTTTGAGAAAAACAAATACAGCAAGGCAATATTTGAGCCTAAACAAGCTGCAGTAGATTTTATTAAAAGCAACAAACTCTGTAAGCCACCATGGGCTGACACAGAATGGTTCATGACTGTATCTCCTCTATTGCCTCTGTAACATAATAAAGATGTGATTATAGTATAGGTAAGCATACACAAGTAATCATATTCACAGTGAACATCACAGGGACAGGTCACAAACCAGAGCAAGAGAAATGAAGTAGCAGCAGCATTAGCAATTAGTGCACAGCTTCTACAAAGTCCCTGAGAATGTCACTGGCTTACTAGAGTGCAATAAAGTCCACACCATTGAGTGTTTTCAGTGATACAACAGATATACTAGATAAACTTTGTTTGCTGGTATAAATAAGTCCAATATGAGCTACAGGTTCATAGCCTGTAAACTGCATGGTTTCTCCAAGGATTAGGAGATTTCCGAGACTTTTATAGGTTGGCTAAGGAAATCCTGATCTTTATGGGGAAATCATCTCAATTACTTTAGGTTTCTTCTGATACTCATGCTCAGGGAAGGAGACTTAATTAGAGTAGCAATACATGCACATTCTTGTATATGAGGGAGAGTTCCATCTCCACACTTCCTAACTATTTAAACCATGTTGAAGTACTCAGTCATTTGATCTCAGTATCATCTGGGGACCAGCTGTCTTGCTAGCTCTCCCACTACCCATGTGGTCTCTGCACCCCATATGTTTCCGGCCCTTTTTCCCACATGCCTTGATCTCTCTGTATCTACCAGATAGATACCCAGATTCCAGCTCTCTTACCTTACAAGTTATCTGGGCATAGGACAAATGGTGGCTTTCACCTCCGTTTTATCCTTAGTAGGTATCTGACCAAGTTTAGCACCAATTTGCTGTGGTGTTACAGCAAAAGTAACATTTCTGGAAAGTTCCTGTGTTGCTTACTAAAATAAATTGAAAGAAAAAATGCAAAAGATTTAAAAAACCAGAGGATAGAGGATTTTTGATGGTCCTGATAATGTACCTATTTCCTAGAATAAGATACAGGAAGACATGATCTCTGAGGGCCAGTGACTGTCTTTCCAAAAATCAAAATTCTACTGACAGAAGAGGGTTGGTCAACAGACACAGTGAGTCCTTTTTCTGTCTGCTTCTTCATCAGTGATGGTAAGGTCTCTGTAGTTGTTACAACCACTCTCTGCTGTTAGAATCCAGTCTTTATTACAATCTTAATATTATAATATATAATCCAACATAATCTTGTATCTGATTCTATCTATGTGACTATAAATTCAGTTCTCTACCCTACAATTCTTTTTCAAAGATTTTATGATAAGATTTATCTAGTAATATAAACTAAAATATGTTGTAGTTTCCAAACATTTCTTATATTGTGTTCTATTTTATATTTTATTCTTATATTTTATTGCATTTTGTACAACCTGTAATCAACCATGAGTATGCAAAATAAAATGTCTTCACTATAAGCCAACTTTAGAATGCCATTTTGACTTGATTATGATCAAGGTAGGAACAAGGGTTATACTACATAGTCCCATCTGAGCTCTGAATAGCAATAGAAACAATACAGTTTTTCCAGGGTAACAGAATTTATTACCAAAGAAGAACTATTTGCAAAATATGTTCAAAAATACACAAGGAATTGCAAGTTATCTCTGCAATCCTTTGTTTACTTGCAGGTAGACGTATTCTTCTCTCCTTACATCAATCTAGCATTAATGCATAACTACACCTTTTAACCTGGAACTTTGCCTTGGGTTGAGAAAGTTGTAGCAACCCTAGTAATGCAGCCACTTTTATGAGTGAGATGTTTAAAACCAATTAATCACTGTAGACAGTATCTGCAAAATGTTCCCTGACCATGCAAACTCTACCTTTCTGGATTAGACCATGAGATAGCAAAACATGAAGCAGATGCCTAATTTCAATCATGAGAGAAGTTCATTTACTTCAATGATCTGGTGTCCGAGAATTTTTCTGGATCAGAACTTGCACCTTCACACCAGTAACTAAGAAAGAGTCAGGCTAAAAATCTAGGGATGAAACTGTGGGTAGTCCCAGAGAGTTGTGCAAATTGTGCAAATTTGATGAGTCTTTCAGGACATAAGGACAGCGAAGCATTGCAACAGGTTGCTGAGAGACATTTAAGAGTCTCCACCTGTGGAGGATTTTGAGACCAGAGTGGATAAAGCCCTGAGAAACCTGGTCTGACCTTGTAGCTTACCCAGCTTTGATCAAGGGGTTGGACTGTAGACTTCCTGAGGACCTTTACAAACTTACAGCAAATTATCCTATGACCTGATGAACATAAGGATACAAAAATGCAAAAAACAAAACCTTAAATTGCATCAATTTATCTGTGGTCTTACTTCTCACATATGATAACATTACCATAATTTGCAAAATATGAAAAGGAAACACTGATGACAAAGACCTAAGATGTCATCAAAGTTTTGGCCCTGACTTCTGGTATTTGTTGCCTGGTGGTTATTGAAGACACTGGCTAATAATCATAATGTTTTCAAAAGCACAAATTAACTAGAAGAGAGGATCACTGCTTGTAGTCACTGGTGATGATCTTCTCAGTATAAGAAAGGGACACAACAACATTATCCTCATGTTATATTAGACATTTGGGAATAAACAAAAGTTGTCTAAACGTATTTCAGCAGCATATAGCTGGATGTGTAGCTATAGATATTTTCTAAGTGAGTGTCTCTGACCACGTTCCTCTGCTTATGCACATACTGAGAGGCAATGCTTGTTCATATAGCAAAATATTTTTCTGGTTCCTTTGTTTCTTTATTGTAGCAGAAGTAAAATGACAGAAAGTATCATTTTGCAGAACAGAAAAGGACTTTAGCACTGAGAGGGACTTGAAAAAAGTTAAAAAACACTTTACAAAACTATTGCAACAATATTGTCATAGTAACCTATTCCTCCTGGACTGTGATTATAGGAATCAGGGAGTGAGTAAAGCAGTCATGAGGATTTTTCTGGGTTATCTGGCTTTGAAAGGATCATGTTCAAACCCTGAAAAGATAAAAGAGACGCTATACAGAATGTAAGCTGGACCGTTAAACATTTCCATATGACAAACTCCTCTCCTGAGATCTGACCTGCCTGTAGATTCCCCAGTTTGCAGATCTAAAGGAACCAGGCCCACCCCTGCCTGCTCTAAAGAGAAGCTGGGTCTGGCTAACTTTTGAAAATTACTTTAAAATTCTCATCAGAAAATATCTCAATAAAAAGGAAGATATATCCATAAAACGTTCAAAAGAAAATCCCGTGAACCAGGATTTTTAGAAGATAACTCATCTAAAAATGATTGTAAAAACAATATCCTATGTAGGTATTTCTGAAAGAAATGGCTGCCCTCTGTAGAAGACATTTCTTTTTCCTTCAGATTGCTGGTAAATTAAGTCCTTAGACAGCAGTCCTGATGTTTGTGCACATGCATAACTCCAAGCACATGGCTAGTTTATAAACCACAATGGAACTATCTGCATTCTTAAAGTTAAACATATGTATAAGCATTTGCAGAATTGAGATTCATAGTCCTAAATCAAAACTTTGTCTGCCGGCAATAATTATGCTGGTGGGGTAAAAGATTGGAGGCACAAGTAAATGTAGATGTTTCTCCTTTCTCTAAAAGCATTTCTCCACTATACTTCTAGCAACTCCACAGATGCTAGAACCTGTTCTCACCTTCCATCCCCATGGTGATGTAGGGCCTTAGGTAAGTTACAGGAAAATCTGGGTTTCTACTGCCTGTCAGGACAGTCATAGCTGCACACCTAGCACAGCAGTTAGTGACCGAGCACGCACTCCAGCTGTCACTGTGTATCGCAGCTCTTCATGTCATGTTGTCATGTGGCTGATGTCAGGCAAATAATGTAACTCAAGGTCATTTCAGAAAGCTCCCCAAGACCAGGTGGAATTTGCAGGCAGCCTGAAATTAGTCTGCTCTTAGAAGAGAACAGGCACCCACCACAAAGCTACAAGTATCTCCCCTATAGGAGAAAATATTGGTACTGCTAGAATGCATTACTAAATAGCAAATATTCAATGAAACACCAGAATTCTGAGAACAAAACTATGAAAATAATTATTTTGATCAAAGTAAAATCAAGTACCAAGGTAAATATTGAGTGAGCAACCATCATATGAATACAGATGTAAAATCCTTTTTGACATTAATGGGAGTCAAGTTGAAATCCACCGTTAAATTCTGACACCCAAAATACATGGGTGCATGCATCTTAAGAAAGCCTGGCACTTAACTGTTCTTAGCAAATGAAGAACAGTCTCTCTGTCAAGTTATCCACGTGGACTCCCAGTAACTATTGCAAACCCACTCAAAGCAGTCATTTCTCATCACAGATTTCCTCTTAGTCAAAAATAATAATATTGTTGATCTTCTACATCATCACAACCAGTGATTAAAAAAAGCTACTCTGACAAGTCTGATCAGCTAATGTTTTGTGAAATGTTAATTGCTAGTGGTCTGTCCTGCATTCAGGAGAGCTGGCACTCGCTGGAGAGCTAGCCACAGGTTGTCTCTCAGCTTAGCTTGACACCAATGGCCTTCATTGACAGAAAGCCCCACTCAAATGCATATCTAGCTCAAGAAACTCCTCTGCATAGAATAAGCAGTCCAAGGTTCTAGAAAGCTTCTTTCTCTTGCCGTGTATATATTGCATAACAGAACAAATTTCTCACTTTTGCAAACTATTCTTAGCAGATCCGCAAGCCTCCTCCCTGCTGCACATCCCTCAGGAGCCTCTCATCAGTCAGCTGCACATAGCACACTCACAGCCCAGCCATCTGACAGCCCAGGGGTTTTTCACTTCAGGAATCCTAAATCAGGAATTTTTCTCAACTGCAAGTATCAATAGCAGCTGTAACCATTATATGAACTACAGAAGTTAGGAAGCCTGGTTTCTTATGACTTTTGTTTTGTGGTTGAATTGCTCCATGTCTAATGGATTAATGCCTCCATAACACATTTCCACGTGGATCTTCTGATTCTATTATTAGAAATCATGGTCTATCTTTCATTTCTACAGGCCCTTCTCCATTCAGCCACCTCAAAGCCTGTGAAAACCTCTCATTTTTTGAAGTCTCTGTTCTTGTACCAAACTTCCTAGACGTTTGCTAGCAATTTCAAAAGACATTAGAGAGATGTTTAGATTCTCTGACTTTATAAAACATATTTCTTCAGGACACCGGTCTGATAAATCTGCTAGGTTTTCATATTACTGAAAACATCACTGTGACTAGTAGACCTCATCTTCACAGACTCATTTATCATTGTCATATGTTTTGACAAGTCATTTGAGTACAGCTTGTTTAGATCTATTTAATTAATTGGGTTTAACAACCGTTAATAAATTGCTAACTTACAATTTGCTCTAGCAGCCATCTCAGCCATCTTTCAAAGTTTTTTATATTTTTTATATAAACATGAGTTCTCCCTGTTTAGAGTTTCATGGTCTCAGAACTGCACAAGAATCTATAGACAATGATTCCCTGTCAGAGGAGTATCAAACACATGCATCTAATTATTAGTTAAAGTATCATACTTCTTTTGCTCCTACTATAGCCTACAGAGAAAAAAATGTTCGAATTCTTAGATTGACTGAGAAATTGAGGCCTGGAGTATGGAATGTAGTTAGTTAGGTAGAAAATCCAGGGCTTTGAAATTTTATTGAGGTGGAGATAACTCTTAGAAATTATGTCTATAAACTGAGGGGACAGTTGCAGAAAATACTTTTTAGACACGTGTGCTATAGAAACATAGATTTAACTGAAGTAAAAACGTTGCTATAATGATGGGAAGAATGGAGAGTTATAGCAACTGAATATCTATTTATCTATATCTATCTATTAGTGTATTCGAGATCACTTTACTGTGGGTAATAAATGAGTCCAGTTTTAAACACTAGAACAAAACTTTACCAAATTCTTTCACTAATAACACACTTTTTTCTAAGAGTTTTTACACATTTTTAATTATTTTCATTACATGTGGAAAACTTAGTTCTTAACATTTATATCCTTCACTGTGAGAATGCAAATTATCTGTGAGTATGCACAATTACAAGGTGATCAAGCTCAAGAGTTCTTTCGGGAGACAAGTTGGAAGAGAAATGTACTGATTTTGTTTCTTCTTCAATTTTCCTTGCTTTTGCTTGATTTTTAATGCTATCTACTCCCCTCCCAAAAGGAGTTTTCCTCAGCTGGCCCATATGCTTATTCTTTGACTTCCAAGTTTTTGTTACATGCGCGCTTCTTACCTGCAGTTACACACATTTTCCCCTTTGATGGTCACATTGTTCATATACTTATGTAAAATGCTTATACATTGTGTCTGGCTATGCCACCACAGTTTTGTAAAATATTTGTATACTGTTGTTATTTAAACTGCTTTATTATGGTTATATTTAACTAACCATTATTAATTATATACTGATTAATACAGTTATAATTTCTAAGTTCCACAGAGTCCATCTTACAAGAGGAGATGGAAATAACTTGGCCAAGAACCTAATAAAAATAAGGTGGTTAAGGGCTGCCTGTTGATGATGGCCATAAGATTCTGGAACAGCGTTTTGGCAGAAAAAACTGAGGAGAGGGAAAAGAAAAAAAGAAAAAGCTTGTAATTTTTAGGTGGAGCTGATCAGTTTGTTCTGGTTTTGCAAGGAGCAATATGTTGTGATTTCTGCAATGGCCGACGAACGGGTATGACTGAGCTCAAGTTCTATAATCTTGTGTTCTCTTTCCATATGTTGAATGATGATTAAGTCACTCAAGGGAGGAGAGAATTAATAGTCCATGCAAATAGGAACTACTACAGTGACCCGCCATTATGCACATCCGGCGTAAGAATAAGGTTCTTCTGGACCCCTTTGTGACTAAGCCATTCCCAACCTGCTCCTGCTTTTGTGAGGAGGCAGTGAGCATTTAATGAGTAACTTCAGGCTCTGCAGCCTTAAACAGGAATTGCACTGTTCCTCTCGGGATTTGGTCCAGGATTTTCATTTCTATCCTATCAGCCCTAGAACTGAGACTACTATATGACCATTTTGGAAGTTTTATCTATTTGGTCAAATTAGGATGACAGTTCAATATTTCTGGGAAAGGGAATACTCAACAACCCAATAGGAAAACAGAATTCATCTTCTATGTTTCCCTTCCTAATATTGCAGTAGGAAACTGGGAAACACTGTATGCACTTTATACCTTACGAGCAGCTACTCAGTCAAAGCAGAATTCATAGCAGATAGAGACAAATCATCTAATGGCAGAGGTTAAAAGAAACCTGTTACTATGACAACAGATAGGGTCAGATAACAAAATGAACAGACACTTTTGATCTTCAAAAAATTCTTTTCCCTTTGCTCTCTCCTCTGTTATCTGGACCACTCCATCAAACACCTAGCAGATAACAGAGTTGAAAACCCAATCGACCTTCAAGGCAGACCAGACAAGTTGGAAAGTCTATGGAAAGGTTACTATTACAGTGGAAATGCTTATGATTGTATTCTGTGTGTGTGTGTGTGTGCATGTATACGCGCATGTGTTTGTATTTTACCAAAGTAATAGAGTACTGTTCAAAGGGCTTTACAAAATCCTCTAACATTGCAACGTCGAGGGGTTTTTTTATAATGCCACTCAAGGAAAGGAAATAGAATATAATGCGATCTGAAGTGATCTGCTACATAGTCATATTGTGCAGTTAGCATATTGTGGGTTAAAAAAATAATTATTTAGGCACTTTTGGATTTTGGAGCAATAATTAATTGTGCATGCCTTACCACTAAATGTTACTTCACAGATGCTGTAAAAGCTGGAAAAATACCTCTGAATTCCAAGTCCTAAAAAATATTGCAATGTCATATTTTAGTATTGTTTTATAGTATTACAAAGCTTTGTATATTGATAAAAAGAAGTATGTTACAGACTGATGAGTTGGAAAGAAAAACAAAGCACCATGTTACCACACCTTACAGTCGAAATGACAAAAGAAGAGCAAAGAGGAAAAAAAGATGGCAAAACTACACTAACTAAAAAGAAAGTTTTGACTTTCCATCTGAGGCTGCTGAAGAAGTAAGTTTTCAATGCACAAGTTAAAAGCTCTGTGTGTACAATGGTACTCCCTACATGTAATACTCCTGCTGTTCTAAAGGAATGTCTCGACCCAGGAACTGAGTTATGTAGGTGAACATATGTGGGGCCAGGGGTTCTGTTCTGACATTATTTTCCAGTCCTCCTCCATATGGCATTGCCATTGAATGGTTAAGTATGACAGTGGCTGCTGCAGACATTTTGTTAATTTAAGCTAAGTAGGAGAGATCATCAGTGCCGCATGCCATGGGTCTGGACCACATTCAATCTTGGTGCTTGTGTAGTATACTAGATTTACTATGTGCATCAGAGGAAACACGTATCCTGCACAAAAGCAAAAGTTGTGTGAAAATTTCACAGAGACTCTTGCCATAATTTCTCTGAGTTTCACACAAAACCAACTGATTTAATGCTAAAATTACCAATCACCAAAAAAGGGATGACAAGCTGTGATGCTGTAACAGAAGTTGCACTGCTACTTTCAACATTGTCAACAGAGAGACACAAAGAACTACTATCTTCATATTAATGAAACTGGATGTTTTCCTTCTTTCTATTTTCAGCAAGAAATCTAAAATCTCTATCTTTGACAAAAAATTATATTAAAAAATATTAATTTAACTTAGCAAATGTACCTGTCAAAGCAAGACAAGAAAATTGCATTTTAGCTGATTCTGTACTAGGACAAAAGAAGGCTCTGATTCCTGGATGAATAAGACTTCAATAAAATAATTTCACACTTGATAAATTGCACCATCTTTTGTTTCACAACTAAACATTCAAAATAAGTATTTTCAAAATATTTTTCGATAGCTATCAGAAAAGAAAATCTAAAAGTTCAGTGTTGGTATTACATATAGTTGTGTTGACCTCATTTTTTGGCCAAATATTTTATTCAAATTTTTGAGTTTTAAAAATTCTAGAGACTTTTAATTCACCATTTAATAGTTCCTTGTCCACACTAACAAGTTTGGGAGTTTATTTGGGTTTTATCACCTTTAATTTTCATTCTGAAAAGATATTTTTATTTAGTCTAACTGATTGTAAATATCAAGCTCTGAAACTCATATAGCTTCTGGCCACAATTCTGATGGAGAACAAGGACAGGAAGTGCTGTGCTATAAACATTATACAGTACTAATCAATTTCTGTAAATTATCAACTATAGATAACACTTGCATGAAAATCCTAGTACAAAGCAAAAAACAGGCGGTGTGTATGAATGTAATTCGTTACAATTAGATCATCTTTTAACTTTTCAAGAAACCTGTAGGGAGTCTTCTGTTCTCAGTTAAATGGTCTCAAAATAATCTCAATTTGTATTCTTTCCAAAAAGCACCAAAACATTATCCATAGTTTAGAGCAATGGGCAGAGGTTTTCCTAAACAAACTTTAGAAAATTATGCATTTGAGCAAAGATAGTACTATCTTGCTAGCACCTGTTTACTGCAGAAAAGTATTGCACTGTTGGCGTACTGTGGATAAAAAAATTCAGGTTAGGACAGCTTTTAATTTTGGAACACTAACACATTGTACATGTCTATCTCCTCACCACTAACATGCCTGATAACATGCTGTTGGGCCACAGCGGTCATGAGATTAACTTTAACAGACTAGCTGTTTAAAATATGGTTCTATTTTCTTTTCCTGAGTTTTAAGCTCCATCTTTCTAAAACTTCCTTGTAATTCCTCATCATTTCCTTGCAAACTTGTAACTAAGAAGGTGAAGCATATATTTTTCTCTAAAAGTGAAAACTAAATATTTATATGATGACTAATGTCCAGTTGAGGTTTCAGCAGAAGCATCAAGAATTGCTAACAATGGGGAAAAAGATTATTCATCATAGTCTCAAGTTTGACTCTTATATCATGACTCTCACGCAGTTCTTGCAGAATTAAAACACTTTAAATTTTAACTGCTGGAAAGTTTTACTAGATATCTCCTTTAAATCAGAAGTATGCCCCAAAACTCAGAAGACACTAGAAAACAAAGAAACCAAAGTACTCAGGATGTTCTGTCAGCAAAAATGGCAATTCTCATTTATTTTTTTCCTTAGTAGTTGCATAATAGAGTGGAACTAAAGGGATCTGAGGGAGCTGTCCCAAACTGCATTTCCTATGCTGGCCTGCTGCGTCATGGAAAAAGTTAATTATGTTCAGGAAAATTACAGCCTCTTCTAAGGGCAGATTCAGTGGTGAGATTGCATCTTTTAATGTGATCTTCTGAGGTGTATAACCTTCCTGTTGGCTCCTACAGCACTGGCTATGGAAAGCTTCTCAGAGACATGGTAGGATACACAGTTCCACCAGGGAAACTCCTGCGTGGGAGAGGCATAAGACCAGCAGGCATTCCCAGGAAATGCAGCTTGACAATGAACCGATTTGAAGCTCAGTGATTGTCTTTTTTCAATATAAAATTCATATAAAACAGATTGTTACCAGTATCTGAGAACTGAGATACATACCTGAAGAAAAAAAAAATATCAGGAGGCAACTTTGCAAATGTCTACATATATTCCAAATTATTCTTAGGCATCAGTGAGTTGGTATTGTACAGTAAGTGTGCATACTAGTGAATGAATATTCATAGAAGGAGCAGGGACAAGGGCCTTCGGGACCATTTCTCATTTGCTCATGTAGCAGACAGCATGATAGCAGTAGCTGCTGCACACTCTTTCTGCCTTTGTCCTAGCAGGTCATCTCTTTAGGTTACTCTTTACTTTAAGGACTGGTTGGAGACATGAAGGTTGGGAGCAGCCTTGGCTCCAGTGAACATGAGATGGTGAATTTCAGGATCTTGCATGGAAGAAGCAGGGCTACAAGTAGGATTACAGCCCTGGACATCAGGAGAGCTAACTTTGGTCTCTTCAAAGACCTACTCAGAGGAATCCCATGGGTTAGGGCTCTAGAAAGTAGGGGGGTCCAAGTGATCTGGTTAATATTCAAGAACCGCCTCCTCCAAGCTCAAGATTGGTGCATCCTTTTGAGTAAGAAGTTAAGCAAAAGAGGCAGAAGACCTCAATGGATGAGCAAGAAGTTTCTAGAAAAACTCAAAGGAAAGAAGGAAGTTTACAGGATGTAGAAAAAGGTACTGGCCACTTGGGAGGAATATAGGAACATTTTCAGAGCATGCAGAGATGCAACAAGGAAGGCTAAGGCCCACCTGGAATTGAATCTGGCAAGGGAGGTCAAGGACAGTCAGAAGGTTGTCTTTAAGTATATCAGTAGCAAAAGGAAGACTAGGGAAAATGTGGGCCCACTGCTGAATGATGCAGCTGTTCTGGTGATGGAGGATATGGAGAAGTCGGAATTACTGAATGCCTTCTTTGCTTCAGTCTTCACTGCTAAGGCCAGCCGTCAGGATTCCCATTCCCTGGAGGTAAGAGACAAAGTCTGAAGAAAGGAAGGCTTTCCATTGGTCAAAGAGGATTGAGTTAGAGATCACTTAGGCAAATTGGACACCCTCAAATCCATAGGCCCCAACGGGATGCACCCATGAATGCTGCGAGAGCTGGCAGTTGTTATTGTCAAACCAGTCTCTATCATCTTTGAAAGGTTGTGGACAACAGCAGAGGTGCCTGAGGACTGGAGGAAAGAAAATGTCATTCAAAGCTTCAAAAAGGGCAAGAACAAGGACCCAGAAAACAACAGGCCAGTCAGCCTCACCTCCTTCCATGGAAAGGTGATGGGACAGCTCATTCTGGAAGTTATCTCTAAGCCTGTGGAGGAAAAGGTGGCTATCCGGAGTAGTCAACATGGATTCACTAACAGAAAATCCTGCTTGACCAATCTGATAGCCTTCTATGATGGAATGACTGGCTGGGTAGACGAGGGGAGAGCAGTGGATGTTGTCTACCTC
>VZSC01015414.1:313536-363103 GCA_013398225.1 Steatornis caripensis
GTTCTGGGCTCCCCAGTTCAAGAGTGATGGGGAACTACTGGAGAGAGTCCAGTGGAGGACTACGAAGATGATGAGGGGAGTGGAGCATCTCTCCTATGAGGAAAGGCTGAGAGACCTGGGTCTGTTCAGCCTGGAGAAGAGAAGACTGAGAGGGAATCTCATCAATGCTTACAAATATCTAAAGGGTGGATGTCAAGAGGATGCAGCCAGACTCTTTTCAGTGGTGCCCAGCAACAGGACAAGGGGCAACAGGCACAAATTGAAACACTGGCAGTTCCACCTGAACATGAGGAAGAACTTCTTTACTGTGAGGGTGACAGCATCAAAACAGGCTGCCTGGAGAGGTTGTGGAATCTCATTCTCTGGAGATGTTCAAAAACTGCGTGGACATGTTCTTGTGCAACATGTTCTAGGCAAACCTGCTTTAGCAGGGATGATCTCTACAGGTGCCTTCCAACCCCTACCATTCTGTGATTCTGTGATTCTCTGATACTCAATCCCTCTGTTGAAACAACAGCAAGGTCACCAATTTGTGCTAATTTATTCTAACCAGAAACTGGACTTGGACATGGAAGACCTTTTGTACGGGCCATTGAAGAGTTGCCCATCATCTCCAGTTATTATTCACCTGATCTTGAGATGAAGCAGAAAAAAAACAATTTTTGTTAGAATATTTTCAAAGAACATATACTGTACCTAAGGAAGAAAAAATACTGTTAGAGTAAAAATTATACATGTGCTATATAGTATGTACTTCATCAATGCATCTACATCCCAAGCTAGAAAGGAAAGTCCAATACCTTTTTTTTCTCAGCTCTATTCATCTGGGAAAAGCAATTTCTTATTTTAGACAATGAGTGTTTCTAGTTAGTGAGTATGCTTGTAGCACCTGCTATTTATTTTTTTCTTCAATATTCTTCCATTTAAGAAAATCCTTCAGAGAAAAGATTTTTAGATAATTCCACAAAGTGCTGATGTCAAAAAACCCTGTAAAGAGCCACTGTTTGGTAACTATTCATCTTGCCTGTTTAACAAAATAAAAGTGTGCAGGTGAGTATCATACTGTATGTCAATAATTGGAAAAAAAATGTTAAAGCAAGCTAAATAATTGCCTAACAGTACTTGTACTAATGACCATAAACTTCTACTATGCTAATTTTTCTCTGCACTTTTAATTACAGATCAATAATACTTTGCGGTTGACATTTAAAAATGCTGAACTGCATGTAGGAACACAGACTGAATAAAAATATACTATGTGTGTACTGGATTTGCCAAATCAATAAACTTTGCCATTTAACAAACGGTAGCATGTAAACAGTCACCAAGATTAGCAAGTGTAAAAGACTATGCTTCAAGTGTTTAATTATTGTTTAATAACACTAAGCTTCAGTTCATTGACAAAATTCTACTGCTGGGAAAATCAGCCATTCTATTGTTTGTTTGCTTTATTTATGCATAACATCTCTTTCACAGATTTGAGTTTAGCTGAACCAAAAGCTAAACAGCATTCATGCATTCTCTTTAGAAAATAAGGTTCTTAAAGATCAAAAGGCGAATAATTGCATAGGTTTTAGCTTACCTTTCCTTACTTAGATGAATTATTTTCTTCCTTTTAAAATGCTTTATTGAGACAAGTACATTTAATAAATAGGATCATGCATTAAATAATACTTACATATGAGAATATCAATATAATATCAATGATTCTGTTTGAAACAAAAGGCTAGAATCAATAAAATGCCATTCAACTTTCCTTTATCAGCTCATGCTAAGATAAGCAGCAAAGAGCAATTTTTTCAATGTTCTGACACTGCAAAATACTTTTCTTTTTTCTTTTATTTTTCTTTTCCTCCTCTGGATTTTGTCTTCATTGCAGCAGTAGGCAGAATTTTAACTGAGCATTGTCACTACCTGCTTTCCATGCACACAAAAACATTTCCAACCATGTTAAGTGGGGTTTTAACTCTGCAGAGTATGGAGGAAAACATAAGTGGGGCTGAAACTAATAATTCAGTGGGAGAATCAGTGATTCTGTACTCCTAATGTACACCTCTTAAGTTCAAGTGCTGTTCTACTGTGAATTTTCTGGCCCAAACTAGGATTGTTGAGTTGAGTGTAGGTAACTAAAGCTAAAGTCACAATCAGGATGACCAGTTCATGAATCCCTACAGTATGACATAAAGCGTGTGAACCCACATATCGTTTCCAACCTAAATGGTCATTATAGTAACAGATGCTAGGACAGAAATGTTCCTTTTTTGCTAAAGTTTGAGATACGGCAGAGCTTCTGAAACCAGAGCTGGATGTAAAATGGAAATCCCAGCCTGTAAGATGTATTTCATTTTCTAGAAGGACAAAATACTTTTTGAGTCAGGACACCAAAAAAATGGATGCCATAGGTTTCTTATTCCGCCTGCAGCCAGACTTGGAGGAGAAAAGAGATACCAAAGACAGGTGATTGGGATCTTCTGCCTTCTGCCTGTACTCCAGATCATCTACAAAGACATTGACAAGTATTTTCTTGGGAAGATTAAGTAACTGTCATTTTTGTATCAGAGTGGTGTATCAGAGTGTATAAAAAATTTCAGTTCAGGGAAGAAAAACAAAAAAAGGATTTTCCATTGGTAAAATGTTTCAACAGAATATTACCAAGAAGCCCTATTTGCTCTTTACTTCCTGGAGTTCTTGATCAGAGCTGAATAGATGAAGAAATTATCTCATTAAGGCAGCTATTGCACATTTATAAATTTAGAGCTCACTGTTGCAACTGATATTGACATTAAGGAGCACTTACTCTTGTACGTGGTTCAAACTAAGTCCCTTTTAAATCAATACATTTACTATTTCCTGACTGGGTTAGGTATCTCCGTAGCTCCTAGAGCTGACTTAGCAAAGTCTGCTTAGGATACTTTACACACAACTAATACAAAACACGTTCAGTGACTAGACATTTTCCCTAGGGAATTTTCCCTGAGTGATACCAGTCTCCTGCAGCATAAAGCACAGAGACATCTCTAACCCCACCATCCAACATAAGAGTGGGAAGGAGACAGAAATAGAAGTGTAAAGATGAAATTTAGGAGGAGTTCATTAGAACTGCTTTCAGGGCTTTGCATTGCTACCATGTATATCAGGTGCATGGAGAATTGTGATTACATTACAATTTCTAAACACTGGTGGTCTGGTGTGCACACCAGTATAGCATGTTTGAGATACTGTGCCTAGCCATGCCTATCCCAAGGTAAGCCTGTCACAATGTCCACAAAAGAATTTGATTTGCCAGGATTGCTCAGAGGACACCAAGTGCTATAGAGAGGTTAATTTCAAAACACATCTAGAAAATGGAAAAGAAAAAATAAAATAAAATAGAATATCCAAACAAACAACAAAAAACTTGCTCCTGGGAGTGTTTTTGCGTTCCACACATCATATGTCAGATATATAACTGAAGCAGCCAAGGGAGCATGGACAGAACAACCAACATTTCATATGGGCTGTTTTGGAAAAACAGTATTGAGTGTGCTGGATAGTATGAATCCCAGCTTAGATGAGTAAAACTTCCCCATTCTCTCTTTCATGACTGTGAACTACTGTCCTAGAGCTAGGCACCTAAATTCAAGTGTCGTGACACAGTCTCTCTGTGCCTCTATTTCACTCTGGATTTGAACCCCAGGCTCCCTACTGTGATGTCTGAGAAGAGTTGGATGGTAAGCTCTGCTTCACTTGGCACAATGAAGATGGAGCCAGCTGAGTCAGTCGTACTTCAGATCTGGGAGTCTCAATCTTGTTTATTTCTTTAACAGTTGCAATTGTGAACAGGTTTCTTGTGTTAGGTGTCAAGTATTTCTCATACAGACAGTGTTGTGTGGGGACTGCCTCCCTACCATAAGTGCCAAGGTCTCAGGTAGAATGTGGAAGACCAAGGTTGCTTGTACATCGGATCTATATCTGACCTCATCTCATCCACATCAGAAACTCTCATAAGCCTAAGCAGACACCTGCTTGTTCATTCTTCTTGGTTGGTACTAGGGCTGTATCCAAGGTAAATGTTACCTGTGCCAGAGATCAATATAACATATGGATCCTGTGTGTCAGGTTACTGGAATACACACCTGAGAATCAAGCTAAAGTCCCCAGTACAGCAACATTTAAATTATTCCGCTGCAGCAGCAAAAAGAGAATATGAAACACATAACCACTTCTATCCCGTCACTCTGTGTTAAGCAGAGAACATCCTCCATCTTGATCCTCTACATTTCAGCTGAGTGGTTGTTGGAGTGAGGCAAAAGGCAGCGAACAGCTCCTTTAGTGCTTTTTTGCGTAATACTCTGTCCACTAGGCACTTTCAGAGGACATCTGTTTGAGTGGATCCCAACAGTGAGACAAGCAGAGGAACGTATAGCTCATGTAGTGCCAGCAGTGCTTCCTTTTGAGTACCCTGATGAGGTCAAGATGTGGTAGTCTTGTGACAGCATCTTAGCATGCAGATCATGCAAAAGACTCACAAAATTGCTCGTTCTCATTGTTCACCCACACACTTTCTCTCCTGCCTCATCAACTCCTACCCTTGGCCATTTGTCCTTGCCCCATGCTGCCTACTCAATCATGCTGGTGCAAATGTCTGTCTGTCCAGATGGTAAACCAGATGAGGAGGACTCCATGCCTAACTAGCAGCCAGAACAGTTTCTCAATCCATTTCACCTTGTGTGGGCACACAAACACTTGTGTTGGCAGAGAAGAAGCACAGCATGAGGACAGAAACTCTAGTCAAGAACAGGGAGGAGAAAATTACACCTTTAGTTGGCCTAAGTTGCCACTGAAAATAAAGTTATGATCTATGTACCTAGAGTAACTCAATGAGGGAATTCGAGCACCTCCATGGCCTGCTTAAGCAGGAAAACAGTCAGAAGATATTTTTATTATAACTTCACCCCCTTATTCCTATATATTTTGTCGGCTCATCACACTGTGACACGGTCATGATGCTCCACTTTGCTCTGTGCTTTGTACTCTGTGACTGATATCATATGCTATTTCACTACTATCTCAAATATTAAACTTCTGGTCATGGATGTCAGAATCAGTGAAGTTACTGTACCTCAGCTGAGGCCACTTACGGTGTTATCTTTTAAAACTTCAGCCATTCAGAAAAAGTAGTAGGTATTTTGAAAGGCTTCCCCAAATACTCTATCAGCAGAAGCAATATGTTATTGCAGCCATCTAGAACTCCTGGGCACATAAAAGAGAAGTTTATTTCAAATGGGGAAGGTCTGGGAAAATATTTTGAGAAATACTAGAAAAAGTACAAAAAACTTGTTGTAAATTTTGCTACACTTGCCAATGAGACTCGGTTTCAGTTTGTTTACGAACAATATGGTCAATATTAAACTATAACCACAAAGTTTAGTGAAAGCTTTTAGTTCATTCTGATATGATCATCAATATACCTTCAACTCTCAATACATTATAACTAGGCCTGGCTGACCACAACAATTTCCAGTATGCATTGCCAAGTTTCATCCATATCTCTCATAGGGTGTGTTTGACACAAGCGTAATGGAGAACCTAACTTCAGCCACATTAGTCTCTTTGCTAGTGCCTCTTCGGTTCTCCTTTTCCAATTCATCTTCACATGATAAAAGTAAACTAGAAAATACAGTTACTAAAACCACATTCCAACAGCACTTGAAAATTGTCAGTTCTCCAGTAAGTACTTTACAGTTGGACAAGAATTATCGACAAGGAAGCATTCGAAATAAAAAACACAGCAGATTATTCCAAGCACAAAAATATTCAGTTCAGAAAATTCAGATTCAGAAAATCAAGCCCAAATACTGTCTAATTGGTTGTTAAGCTATCAACTACAATAGGTAAAATGTAAATTCTGAATTTTAAAAAGCTGATAACTTAGACAGAAAACAGCTGAATATGAAATCAAATGGTTAGAAATACTTCAAGTGTACCAGAAGTGTTTTCATCAGCTCACTGCTCCTTCTAGTTTAGCACTGCTAACTTATAAAGGAAATATGGACATTGTTTAGACATCAACTTATGTAACTGGATATTTTTAAAAGCTGATGGGAGATATTTGTCCCAGATCATCTATTCTTGTGCAGTGGATATGAGGCAACTCAGAAACTTAAGTAAGCTAATGGGTAAATAACATTATGGTGATTTCTAGCATTTTTATCTTGAGAGTTCTGAAAAAAAATAATATTGGTATGCCTAAGCTCTTGTCCAAAGCATCTATCCTGGGTTTTTTAACTGCCTGAAGTAATATATTAACAAGTTGATGTATCTCTATTGAATCAAATGTGAGAATCGGAATGGCAGATTAGAAAAAGTTACTTAAACTACAAGTACATTAGGTTAAACAGGAGTTATACAACATAATAGTAACGAAAAATACTAACTTCTGCAAATCTCACTTATGCCTCGAAAATGTACCAGTTTTCTTTGATCGTGACAACAGAGCAAAGAACAAAAGGAAAACTTTATATTTACTATTTGATATCTTTTACTTTACCCTTTAAAAACTTTTGACCAGCTCCCTGACAGCTTGCTGTTAACAAACTAACGATGAATGATAAGTTTTATCAAAGATAAAAAAAAAATCACTCTCTATTTAGCATCGTTTATATTGCTAGGTAAAAGTGGTGTGCAAGGTGCTTAAGTGTACAATCATAATTAAGGATCAGGATGGCGAGACACTGAAAGAGGTTTCCCAGAGAAGTTGTGGATGCCCTCTTCCTGGATGTGCTCAAAGCCAGGTTGGATGGGGATTGAGCAACCCAGTCTAGTAGAACATGTCCCTGCCTATGGCGGGGGAATGGAACTAGATAGATGATCTTCAAGGTCCCTTCTAACCCAAAACATTCTATGATTCTATGATTCTATGATAATTTTACTTACACAAGTCAAATCATTATATTTGAGAGGGATTCATAAAGTTACACAAACACATGGATGAGAAGGGAAGATAGATAACTACCTATGACTGGTTCCTGGGAAGACTCAACTTAATGATCCCTGCTGCATTCACTCACCGCTCAGTGTACCAGAAGCTATTTATTATGTTCATATTCTTCACATTTCTTGGGTTTGTACATGACCATCTAGAATGCTGTATATCCCTCTAGAGCTGCAGACCTCATCATTCTTTACACCAAATGAAACCTGAATTTCAGCCAAAAAAAAGAGGAAAGGAATTTAAAGATCAGATTATACTATTACAGCAGTCTCTTTTGACTTTCCTGAATAACAGAAGGCAGAGATTTTCACTAAAGGACTCCTACATGAATTCCACACATCCTGATTTAATCAGAACATGTCTTTTATACAGTCACCAACTTCTGTTTAAAGACTTCAAGTAATGCAGAAGCCTTCACTAGAATTAACAAGTCATACAGATAAACAGTCCTCACCATTTAAAATGTGCACTTTGTCCGAATTTATTTCACTTTACCCTCCAGCTGAA
Organism: Steatornis caripensis; assembly: GCA_013398225.1. NCBI lineage: Eukaryota > Metazoa > Chordata > Aves > Caprimulgiformes > Steatornithidae > Steatornis > Steatornis caripensis. The sequence continues at coordinate 321,017 of VZSC01015414.1, forward strand.
AGATCCTGTTATACCTTTTCGAGCTAGAAGAAGGACCCTTTCATCAGAAATGCTTTCTCCAGCTACACATACAACACAGAAGCAAGTAACCACTCAACTTTCTCGCAGATAAAAAAACCAGATTGAATTCTTCTGGTCTGTCCCTTAATGCAGTTTTCTAGACTAGGAGTTATCACTGTAGCTGTCTTCTGAATCCTTTGAGGTGAAGGTAGCTCAGTTCTGGCATTGGTGGATATTTTATCAGGACTGCTGGTGACCCAACACACATGTTGGTGTTTACCTTTAAAAGTATGACAAGGACTCTAAGAACATAATTGTGGAAAAGTTGATAGTGCTTTTCTTTAGCTATGTTCAGCACTTGTGAAATACAAGACTGATTAACATGCAAACACAAATATCTTGTCTTTGATTTATAAGTTCACTTCTACATTTAAGTGAATGAACAATGTTTTCTCAGCTTAAAAGCATCTTCTTTCCAAAAGACTTTGACTAACTTTATCAAACATTCATCTGTGTTTATAAATATTTAAACGGTAACTAACTAACTTTTAGATTCTTGGAATCAGAGCTATTTATTTTAAGGGTTTCATAAACTATGTAAACTATGTGTGTGTTGCTCCTTGAATCAATTTGTTTAGTGTATAGAGCTTCAAAACAATACTAAGCATGATTTTTTAGATAGATCTCTTGCAAAAAGCTATTTTCTTCTAGGTCCCAAGAACTATGAAGTTACTAAATTCCTAAACCGGAGAAGTTTAAAATTTTTTTTGGACCAGCACTATGAAAATTGTACATGTTTCAATTACCATAAGCCCTGTGGCAGAGCTCTGAAAGGTGTTTATAAAGCCTATTAAGATGTCATAATATTTTTGAGCTCTATTAAGCTCAAATGTCCATTACCAAAATATTACCAAAGTATTCATATATAACATCAGGAAATATTTCTTGTGGAATGCAGGTGCCCGTGACTTACTGAAAAAAAAAGGGTGTTGGTAGATGCACGTCCCATCAAGGTAAATCAGCTTCAGCCAGAAATTAATTTAGTCTTATTATCTTGGCACCTACTTCAGATGTTCCAGATAAACTAGCATGAGTTACAGATGTAAATGCTGGAGAAAAGACAAGAGATAGTCACTGTAGCAGAAGCTGAAAGCACGGATTATAACAGCAATTTTCCAAAACCTAGAAAGAGTGGCCTATCAGAATAAAATTACACTTCTGTTCACTCCCAGGTTCCTGAAAGAATTCTGATTCTGCTAATCTCTGACCTAGGACTGTCAGATCAAACTCCTCTCCTCAGCAACATAAGAATAGCTTTAAATTCTAGGAGACATCAGTTCCATTTTTCAAGTACCTAACTACCAATCACAGCCCAAACACTTTATCTAGCATACAACTGTATTTGTGAGGCCTGTGCTCAGCCTGGCTAATGTCTTGATCATCATGACAATTGGAAAAAACTGAGAACAATTTAAGGACCAACTACCTTTTTGGATATTGAAGCTGTCAAGCTCTTTCAACCAGGGCATTTCTAGATTTACTGTGATGAATAATTTAGTCATTCCTTGCTAAGGCTTTGGCAAGTTGAGGGGTGACTGGTCGTCAAATTTATTGCTAATGTATTCCCATCCTGTGTTTCAAGGAAGGGATAAACACTTTTTTTTTAGTCCAACTGTGGCGTACAAAAACTTTCAGGCTATTTCAGATTGCTGAATGCTCTCCAGATCAGAAGTCCAGTCAGATCAGTCCTAACACAACTGGTCTTACTGTAGGTAGCAAAAGAGGCAGTTCTCATATACAAAGCAATGGATTGTGGACAAAAATCTCAACTAAAACATTAGGAGAAGCAGTTGTAAGATTTTTCTAACTCTCTATGCTGAGATGGAATTTCACATCTTTTTCAGCAGTTGTAGCCTATCTATCTGACATGTTAAAAAGTGAATATTTAAAAGGTGTGTTTGAATAAGGAATATTAATCTGTCCATATATAGTATAGTTATAGATTATATATGTGTATGTATATCAAACAACTGTCATTTTTTTTTTCTGCCATCTGAAAACAATATTGTTTTGCTGTCCTGATTTCATAATATAGGTATGTTGTATAAATGGAAAGCTGCTCTATTTCTATTAAAGATTAAAAGTATTCAATGAGCAGAGGAGTTGTAGGAATATAATTCAATTTAAGACCAGTAATTTGTGTAAATAAATGTCTAATGTGAAAGATTCACCACAAGTGGAAATTAGTAATGTTCAATTTTTCATGATACTTATCAAAAGAACAAAAGAGTTTGTGCTCATTAAAAAAGTTCTAAAAATAACAAGGTTCAGTTTTGCCTATGGGTTCATATGAATTTTTTATTTTCCATTTTAAAATTAGGATTGTGCTGTATACATGCTTTTTTGTGCATACATGAATTGAATTTAAACTTTTCTGTTAAATTATTAACCATGGTTTTATGCTCTAAGTTGAGTAAATTAAGAAATCCTGGATTGTAAGAGATGTAGAAAGTGCCTGTATCGAGGGAACTGGTGATAAAATTGCCTGAAATTATCTGGGAATGGGTACTTTAGGTTTCATTGCAACAAGAAATGTGATGCCTGTTTTTAACCCTAGCTTTTTTGGGCTTTTGATTAGTTCACTGAATGACTGATTAATGCTGGTAGATTACAGCAGTCAATGCTTCTCCCCATGATAGAGGGGAAACTGCAGGGAAGGTAAGAGGGTTGCAGGACAAATGGGAGCTGCTTTGAGGTTAAGATCTATATCATTGAGGTATCTAAATATTAGGCTGTCCTTAAAGTTTAGAAATATTTTTTGCCCAAATGCTTAAGAAGCAGAGAGGATGCTTACTTTTAGTAAGGGTGGTCACTTTTGGTCTTTAGCAACCCACCATCTGCAGTTTATACAAACCCATTCTAGATTTGTATTTATTTCAACAAATTAAAGGTAAGCTTGTGGTGAATTAATATCTTTCCAACAAAGTGAAAACACAGGAAAGAAATGACAGGGAATAAACTCTTTTTGAGAGCACCAATGTCCAGCTAAGGGCTGGAGTTCCAGATTGTGGATGTTGCATAGAAGCACAATTGCTTATCATGGATTCCAATATAATCATTCTGGAAGAGGTAGATTCTGAGGTCTTTCATGACTCCTGTGACAAAGCCTCTTTTTGTGCAATTTACCACCTAACCACTCCAGACTATACCTTCTTCAATACAGCAATTGCATCATTTGAACATTGCTGTGGCAGACGTTCAAGTCTCAGGCTGACAAGACAACATCCTGTTGAATGCAGTTTTGGTCAGTTTTGTCTAACGAGACATAAAGACTTCTGGTCAAATTGTGGTTTGTAATGTGCAAGCAACTTTCAGTCAGCTTGTAACAATAAACATTTGCGATTATAGAGATTGTAGTTTTTTTATAAAATGATCCTTTTCCATAGGCTTCTATGCAAGAAGGCATCTCAGAGAAAATGCCTTCCTTATGAATTTTAGCATTAGTTCAGTTTTTCTATCTATGAAAATAACTTTGAGATTGATTAAGCTTAGATGTGATTAGGCAAATACATATAGCTGATCTCTAGGCTGAATATCTCTTCCCTGTGGTAAGATTCTGATGGAGTTTTAGACAAATAAGATTCGATGTCTACATTTGAGCTATTTACTTTAGGCTGCCCTTACAATGAATGGAGAGAAGTGCTCCTTAAGGGCAGTTCGGATGTCCTATTTTCAATGCTTATCTAGCATCTCTGGAGATGACGGTTTTCTTCCACTGACCACAGAGAGGACATAGGGTGACTGCATCAGGACTAGTCATCTTACTTATCACGAAAAAGTTACAGCAGAGGTGTCCATCCTCAGTGATGAAGGTAAACTTGTGTTATACTGAGTCTTGAGCCCGTTAGCAACCTTTTTATTCTTGGGCCACAGGATGCTGTTAACTCGCCTCCAATTCCTAGGTAAGTAGAAGCATTTTTCCTTTCTGAGCATATATCATCCGCCCATAGCAAATTTTGTGAAGATTTATGAAAAGTTCTGTTTAAATCATCTGGCATGTCCCTCATGTATGAAGCTATATAATATTCTCAGGGTGTGTATCTTTTTCCCGTCAAACCTGGATGATTATGTCTTTGCTTTCTGAAGTTCAGGTGAAGTCAGTATCTGTACTTCAGTGTGTGTCAATCAGAATGAACGAAATATCGATGGTTCTCACTGTAAATGTAAGGTGGGGTAGTTGTTATCCCTTTACAGTGAATTTCTTATTCTTTGCTCAAAAGATCTTCAATTTGTGCCAATTGTTGTGGACTGAGTTCACACAACTTGAACTTAGCATCAAAAGCAAGGAATACATTTTTTGAAAAGTAGACATTTGAAGTCTGGCTACTCATTTGTAATTTGCTATATTAAGCCAAGACTTTAGGCCCTCTATAGTGAACCACTGGAAACGTTTTTAATGAAGGATACCTACCATGACCATGTGAGTTAGTAGTGCTATTAAGAAAGTCAAAATATATAAGGATAGTAAAAGCCCTAAAGAATATTATTTCAGCCATTGTATTTTAGAAGAAACTTGGTCTAATCTTTCTACTTAACCTAATAAAGTGTTTAATACAGACAATACTTATTGAAATAATTACTTTTATTTGTCTGCCATTAAGTTCAGAGGAATGATAACATCAATAATAACATTATTTGGAGAAAATAAAATAGGCAGACTAATTACAGAACTCTGCTTAATAAAAACCTAACTCCATTGCCGTCAGCATTGACATAAAATAGTATGGCATAATGATTGTAGTTTTTAGGGGGAAATAACCAGCATGTTTGTCTCACCATCTTTATTATTTAAATGATCATATATTATATAATTACCTTCAATGTAACCATCTTATCTCATGGACCATCTGTGGGAAGGGAAAATAACTTAAATCTAATGACTTTTCTGGCACAGTTAGTCCTTCATTCTGTATCCTTTTATGTGAATGAGAATACTGATACTGATTTGAAAAGGGAAGACTGGAAATGCATAAGAAACACTGCCCCAAATCACCTAGTTACTATAGAGTGAGTATCTTTCCAGTCATCTGATATACAGATCCTATTCCCAGAAACATATCTAGATCTGTGCTAAACGTCTAACTCATCTTGCCAGTCTCTACTCGGGCTTTTTCAGAGGACCATGTTTTTTTCTTTTGCTTTCTTTGAGTGCTTCTTCAAGCTTATTCCCTTCTCCCACAGCTTTGCTCTTCTCTGTCCCAGGTCTCTTTGTAGGTGTAATTTCATAGGAAAATGTTATCACGTCACAAGATTCTCCGTGCCTTCCAGCTCAACTACTAACCGAAACATTATGCTAGGAAATTTCACTACAAAGTCATTTGTGCTGTGAACCCAACAACAGGATCAGAGAGCAGAGGGAAGAGGGAATCTTTGTGAGAATGAGAGAAGCCAGCATGGGAGTGGGAGAAGAATCCTGAAAGCTGGAAGCTCGCCAAGTCTCATATCTCTGGAATAATGCTCACTTATTTTATAGCCTGCCGTGGGCTCCTGCAACTAAGTTAGGCCACGGCATACACAGCTGAGACTAATTGCCTGCCAGCCAGACAATTTTATGGCTGACAGGACCGTTGGCATTTGTATGGTATGGTCCTTTGTGTGACACAGGACCCCTAGGTTCTAAGTTTGGAAGAATTCACACTTTTGTCTTAAAACAAAGAATTTACCACAGCCCTATCAAAGCTGCTGTAGAAGAACCAGTGATTCCTTCAGGCAACCAGGAAAATGATCATTCTGTCCATTACATCTGCTGTACCTGAGAGAAGAAAGAGCAGCTGGGGAGTACTGCCAGAGACAGAGGAGGCAGCCAGTATTTATCCCAGCAGCTTTCCCTATATCTTATGAAACACAGCTTGCCCTCAGTCCGAGTCACTGGCAGTTTTTCATTTGCAAGCTCTCCTTGAGTATTCACACATTTATTCCCCCTAAGATTGAGAAGAGTTGCACAGGCTATGCTTTTTCTCAAGTTTTCTTGAGAGAAGATATGCTGCCTTATCACTTGATGTTTATGATTTTGTGTAACTAATTGAACTGAAAATATGCAAATTATCTTATTAGCTAAAGCTAAATATGGAACTACAGAAAGCTCAACAAATAATTCATCTGCTCCTGGCCACAGATTTGGCAAGACTGTACACTACTACACTCCGGGGCTATATAGGCATAAGGAAGAGTACTGTAGTGAAGTCTGAGTCATTCTCCAACATAGAGGAGTGAATGTGCATCTACTTTGGGAAAATTCATATGACTGAGAATAAATGATGGATTGATTAAAAAGCATACGTTTCTGATGAAATTTGAAATATAATGTCACAAGTAAGTTATACTACAGTAAGTGACTAATTGAAGCCCCTTCAGCACATAAATACCTGTGTCATGTGTGAACCAGAAGAGACCTGGATTCCTATGGCTTCAAACCTTGAAATCGAGTTGGCATCAAACTGCATCATGGCGCGGTGATTAGCCACACTGTGAGCAAGCTTGCAGCAATGTTTCTGTTTGAAGATAGAGTCTCAAACCCATCCAAAAGTCACACGCGGTGATGTCACCTGGAACATTGACAGGGTGAGTTTTGCTTGGGTCTTTCACATTTGAATTCTAGGTTTGGAAGTCCCACATTTCTGGGTGCACCCAAGGAACAGAAGTTTGTTTAAGTAAAAACAGCAGGGGAGGATGAAAGAGGCTGACTGTGCAGAGTAGTCCACATGTCAGTAAAAGGGAGCTGGTGCAGTCTGAACTGAAAGCTTTTAAGAGCCCTCTCCAGCATGACGCGCCCCATTGCACAGATTTACAAAAGGACACCTGATAACCATTTCTGCAATACATAGGAGAAGATCCCTTAGCAGGATATAAAACATTAAATATGTCAGTCTTTACAGCAGTCTTTTTCACTTTGAGGCCCTAGTCTGTGCCGAAGGATGAAGAGAGTTGTTAACCTGCTTGGTGGTGCAATTAGTAGTGGTCCAAGCAGTCTACATTAAAGCTTCGTGTAAAGGATGGAGATGAACTTGCAGATTTCTTTTTCAGTACAAATGTGATTTAAACAGCTGCTACAAAATCTGACTGAGAATTGCAACTATTGTGTTCAGGATGTTGTAATTGGGTTCCTTTTTTCAAAACTTTTGGAAAGTACTGCCTGACAGCAATAGGACTGTGTGGCAGACCCTCAAAGGAGAGGTGATTGGTGTTTTTTGTGGCATGAGAACCACAGGAATGCAAAAAATGACAATTGAGACTCTTTTATGTTTGTGCTGTTATGGATTCTGTGAAGTTATTGTTACTATTTGGCATGTCTAAGATTAGTCAAAGCTTCCTTTAGATAGCACATTAATGTAATGGATTGTTTTCCATGTCTGTTTAATTTTAGCAAATTGTTTGGTTGCCTCAATATTGTAAGTTTAAGGAAATCCAGCTGTCAATTCGTATTAAACTGGCCTGAGTTTTATATTGTTAATTCAGTTGTCTTTCACACTCTGGCTGCTAAACCTAAAGAACTCTTTACAAAGGCAGATTTATGATGGATGCCATCTGGCCTGATAGAAGGAAACAGATATTGATTTTTAATATTTTCTGCAAACTTGTTTACTCTAGGATAATACAGCAGCTGTGTGGCGGCTTGTCTCAGAGTGGAAAGGATTATTACCAGTGCCTTTTGATGAGATAAATTACCTAGAATGACTTGAATGGCTAAAGGGTATACTTTGATGTTATGTCGCTTCATTTACCCTTATGACTAAATGATTATTGATTTTATATTTTTAAGCTCTTGAAACGTGAAAATAAGTTGGTAGAGAAGCCTAGCTGTGTTAGTTTTATTAATTTATTTCTGCAGGGCATAATTCACTTTGGACCAGGTTGTGAAGGTTTTGGGTTCATGACCGACTCCAGATACAGTTGCAAAGAAATGGCTTATTTATATAGTCATTGCAAGTAGTTCCAAAATCAATACAGTCTGGGATTGGATGATTAAACTTAGTCCCTTTGTGGGATTCATTCCTGTAGCTACCTCTGAAATGATCTTGACTGAAGCAGATTCATGTGATCCAGTCTACAAATAGCAAGTTTGTTCAAGTTGAAATATTATTTTTTGCTCATCATTTTTTTATCTACTGTGTTCACTCAGTGACATTTTAACAACCAGAAAAAAGCAGTTGATTGACTACTTCAATGAAATCACTAATCTGCATTCAAAGAGTTGCCTCCAAAGACTACTTAGATTTTCCATGGATAGATTTAACTACTGCTTTGATCAGTTAGTCCCAGTATGCAGTGGATTTAGGTCTCTGTACTTATGTAGGCAGCAGGAATCCAAGGTGTACACTAAACCTTTAAATAGTCTTCACAGTTCAAAACAGCTATTTGCCTTTTGTGTACAGCAGACACCTACATATTTCTGTGAAGTATTGCCTTTTCTATCATCATTTAACATGTTGGTGCTATTTAATGTTTGCCTGAAATGTGACTCTGTTGTCAATCTATTGAAGTATTTTGTAGACACTGGAACAAGTGCAGAAATGTGCTCGAAAAAAGATTCTCTCTCTCCAGTTTCCCACAATGACTATTTATACATGCACTTTGCTTAGTGCCTTTTTATACCTTAAACAACAATACTTCAAAGCTTAATTTCTTCTGGAAAGGTTCAGCAACCAAAATGCTGGGTTATCTTATTTAGTCTCAAAAATCGTGATTCAAAATCCTGACATTTCATTTATATAGACGGTGACCAAATTATAAATAGTATTGTTAATAGTATTTCAGCTGTCTAAAAGGAACTGAAGGCAATAAGCTATAACAAAAGCTATGACTCTAACAAAGTTTGTTACTTGGAAAATCTAGCAGAGCATGAACCTGCACAAGACTGTCTAAACTAAAGAATTATATTTCATGATTTAACAGAACATATCTATCCATCTTCTATACAAGCTATTAACCGTATGCTTGTCTCTTGTTCGGATGTGACTAAATATGGAGTTTTCTGTGTGTTGTTTTAAAATCTAAGTCTCACCTAAAACTGTGTTTCTAAAACACAGAGGTGTTTCTAAATGTTAAGTTTATGTAGATAATATTATTTTACTTTATATATGTGTGTGTGCGCGAACGCCCACGTGCGTGTGTGTATTGTCAGTCAGGGATGTTATTCCCCCAAAGGATCTTTTATTGTTATAAGTCTTGGCAGCATATTTTACAGAGTTAAAAAAGGTGTAAAACACTTTTCCTTACTTTAGCCACACTATATGTATAATTAATGTGTAGTAAATTATATGACCCAGTTTAAAGCTTGTTTAAATGCATAGAATTTGGAGTCCAATGCAGGAATAAAATAACTTTTGGATCAGTGTAATGTAATAAGTTGATCCATTTTACAGGGTGGTGGTGATTATTTAATTAATCACCTTCTGACAATTATTCACACTGATCCAAATCAAGGTCTCCATTAAAACCGAAGAATAGCTTCATTACAAATGACCCATAAAAGTGTCAAGTGCTGGCAGTGAAGACAAGTAATTTCCTTTCCCTTTAAAACCATTAGATCGAATGATGGGGGTGGGGAAGGTGATGAAGTGCGTAATAGTGTGATTACAAAGAAAAGCTTAAACAGTAAATTTGACAGCCACGTTAAAGTGGATAGAAGATAAGGGTTATAAACTGTTGGTTCTATACCTCCAAAATATTTTAATTTTAAGAAGACGGGAATGAGTGGATTATATTTTTGCGAAAGTTATTTATCCTCTTTTGGTGTTTACTTATAAATTGAGATTTGAAATTCGTCTGTCTCAAAGCCATGGAGATATAAAATAAATACTATATTGCCTTCTGAATGTTGCCTAAGATAGCAGTTAGTTGAGACAAAATTGTTTTACAGCTCTGCAACTGTTTTCAAAGCCTGCTTATCTAAGGAGTCTTTTCTGCATCTTACTGGTGAGAAAAGCAGCAGNGTGGATTATATTTTTGCGAAAGTTATTTATCCTCTTTTGGTGTTTACTTATAAATTGAGATTTGAAATTCGTCTGTCTCAAAGCCATGGAGATACAAAATAAATACTATATTGCCTTCTGAATGTTGCCTAAGATAGCAGTTAGTTGAGACAAAATTGTTTTACAGCTCTGCAACTGTTTTCAAAGCCTGCTTATCTAAGGAGTCTTTTCTGCATCTTACTGGTGAGAAAAGCAGCAGGGCTTTTATGTCATTTTATGTATCGGACACTTTCTTTTACACCTGGCAAGTACCAAGAGCTACCAATTGATTTTGTGTAGAGATAAAACTGCACTCATCTTTGATTAAAGATAAATGCTGCACCTCTTGCTGAAAGTCCTTATGTTCTTGCTATGCCAAAACATGTGAAATGGTTTTAATTCTCAACTTCTGATAAAACCTTGCATACTTCTCTAATGACTACTGCAGTTTCTCAACAAAAGGATCAATTTTTTTATTTTAATTTTGCACCTTTCGAATCAAAATATAGTTCTTTCTCTTCAATATCAAATCCTGCCAAATACGCATACACTGAAATTAAACAGGAATGTAGCTTCAGAAAGCATAACAAGACTATTACAGTGTCACTTTCAGATGGGCTGAATTGAATAAAGCATTATTCACAAGCCACATTGTGATTTGGAACGTGTCTTTAACAGCGGTTGTAGACTTTGTTGTCTTTTTGTTTGGTTGTGCTAATTAAGATTGTGGAATGAAATTTTGCTGAAGAATTCCATGTAGTGACCTTACCTCTTCTGTAAGCACACAGGCTTCAATTTGTGAGAGCTAACAGGTGGTGGTTATTAGCTCAGCTATCATAGCAAAAAGACGTTAAAACAATACTTTCACTTGAGGGTTCTGGACAATCTCGCTAGCATAGATTCCACTTGCTACAGAAGATGAATATATATTCACTAGTTTTTCAAAAGCGCAGCAAATATTGACCAGTCCCAGAGACGTCTTTGTTAAATCTACTCGTCATTCTTTCTTTGATCTTCATTTGTTTTAAAATCTTGCACCTAAGGTTGGACCAGTTACTGTAAAAAATCCCAAAAGTTCAAGTGCTGCTTCTAAAAACTAATGGCTATTGACTTTCATTAGGATTTCTGTGATGTTATCTAACCCTGTAAAGACATTTGCGGTATGCAGTTTACATTGTATCTAGTGATTGTATAATCATTATTGATTTTCCTTGTGTGTAGTACCTATGTCAAACAACCTAATATATTTAAATGGTGATTATTTCAGCGATATATCTATTCTTAGATAAGATCAAAGGCAGTTAAATGTGTAGCAGATAGCGTGATAAGATGATATAATGTGTATTTGTGCCAGTACCTATGCCCTTTTGCACATAAAACTGCAATTCATAGTCTTTAATGATTAACGCTCTGAAGCATGTTGTGATTTCTATCCTGTAGTAGAATAAAGTATGACAGATGGATTAAAGGAAGCCCACTTTCTAAGCAAAAGGCCTAGGAGTTATGTAAATGTAATACAATTAGATGAATTGCTTTTCAAAGACCATGGGAAATCACTCTGTATATTCCATTCACTTCTTGTTTTCCTACCAGTACTTCTGAAGAAAAGTAGAAATATATTTAGAAAGCTGTGTGATTTCCCAAAGGATATAATCGCTGTTAATCCCATGAGTATGGATTAACAGAATAACTCGGCCCATAGCAGCGAGTGATTTCTCAGGCTAATCTCATGAGTAGAATGGTTATTGTATTTTATTAGTGATCAAACAGTATTCTGCTTAGGCTGCAGTAGAAAAGCGGCAAATCTAATGCATTCATTTAGTATCAAAGAATGCTGTATTTTACTTGTGGAGTTTCTCTGCTTTTACTAACATCATTTAATTAAAGTATGTTTGTGGTCAGTAAATAAAAGTTGCACTATACATTTAATGCAATTCAAAGACAAAAACCAAAATTAAAACCTAATACATAAATATACCTGTAGTGTTGAGGTGAAAGTACAAACCCAGGCTTTTCATTCTGTCTTGTTACCGTTACAATTTTAGCTCTTTCTGTGTGGCTCCAAAAGCAGATGCTACATTTGAGAATACAATATCTGTGCATAAAAATTGTACACATGAATGTACTTTCTTAGCAAAACTGATAATTTTATTACGATTTTTTAACTAGTACTGAAAGATAGAGCCCTGTGATGGTACAGCAGGACCGCATTCATTTGCTTTAGCTCCATTTTCAGTTTTGAAATGGTTCCTGTTGTTGCTCTCAGGTCCTTGTACTGTGTGCATGTACCAGTTCTGTTAGTGTTAGATTGAGATACTTTCTGCCACTCTCCAGTACACAGTATGGAGATGCATGCTTTGGCCACCCTTTGGTTTCTACTCATATCCTCAAAATTACTCTTCGATTTCACTCTTTATGTCTTCTACATCCAGCTGTAAGAGTGGAAACCATTACCATCCCCAACTTTTCTTCCACCAGGAAGTTACCAACATTGACAGTCAAATGCTGGAGCAAATCATGTGGATGTTCCCCAATTAAACTCAAGGAAAGTCAGACATATTATTTAAACAATTCATTTGATTGTGTGCCATAACTTGTCTGAATCTGCTTGAAGCAGCTGAGGAACGTATCAGAAACTGCTCTTCCAGTAACCCAGAAATAAAGGTAATCATTCTGATGACCAAGTACTAAAGTAACTCCAGCCAGAAAGAAGTGACAAGTAGTCAGAGCATTTATCCGTTCACTGATACAACTGGATTAAGAACACGACTCTAGTTCCCAGTGGTTTGTTCAGTTTTACTCAGTCCACAAGGATGAAGATCCTTACTTAGTAATGCCATATCCTGGCTCCGGCCCTGAAGGGTACTCTGTTGCAAGGTACTCACACAGAGCGTTCCTTTCCTGGAGTTTGCCACTGTGGCCTGTGCTTGAATTCCCCTGATGCTCCAAGCTGACCCCCATCCTGGGAAAATGTGAGAGTCTTGATGACAGGTTTTCTCATCTCAGATAGGAGAGCACTGCTTTCTGTTGGGAAAGCTTCTTTGACTGATGGCAAAGCTCCTTGATTGACTCTCAGTTGTGGAAAACTTAAAGTCTTTTTAATTGGAAAATTTCCATATGCGACTGAATGGTGGAGCTAAATGATAACTTATTTATTTTAATAATTTTCTCTAGATCCTGATTGTGCAAGTCTCATCAAAGCGATGTCAGGAATTTGAATAATTCTGCTGAGGCTGGTAGAATGGCATGTGTTGCGGTAAAGCTACTTACCATACGGGAATGCTAAGGACAAATTTTAGACAGCAAAGGTGATTTCTTCATGTTCCGGATTAACTAAAGATACCTTACTCTGCACGAAGAGTGGCAGCCCAACAGTAGTTGTTGACCTGACGTTACAAATTGACATAGCTGTTCCTGTGCAAACCATAAAGATAGGCTCAATTGCAGGACTAGGACCGATGCAATTATCTCTGTTGTACACAGAAACGTACCAGCTGAACCTGTACCTTATGCAGTCCCACAATGTGTCAAGAAGGTAAACAGAAGTAGGAACTGGTGGCTTGAAGAAGAGGGAACTCCTAAATAAAGGCAGCTTCAAAGAGAATGCCCCACCAGCACTTTCACCCATGTGCTGATGATTCAGTTCCATCTTAATACTGTTCAGAGCTGTGAGACATCTTCACACAGGAATAGGTGGAAAAGTACAAGTGACTAGTTCTGAGGCATTTATTTCCCCACAGAAAGTGCAATAATGATGTTTTAGTTTGCGTTTAGAAGCTTAACTGTATAGGAGCTCCCTCTTTATCCTCTGATAAATTACACTTTGAGTAGCAATGCAGTTATTCGTGCAAGACTGTAGTTCAGCCTGTTGCCATCATTAGAGAAAAATGAAGTAAAAAAGGTCTAGGATAGTCATGTCTGGAGTCTACAATTCCTACTACTACAGGCAGAGTGTGGGAGAAGATGGAGTAAGTAGCTGGGAGCAATACTATCAGCAAGGTTGCAGGGGGTATCCTAGCTGTCAAGTTATTCTCCTACATTTCTGAGTGTGATCATTTAACTAAAATACTCATTTGTTTATTTTAATGTGGTCTTTTCCATGTGCAGGAAACAAAGCACCCAGACAGGAAGAAACTTGCTCTTTATGTAAATGCATATTTTAATAATGTTTGTAACGTATTTTTTTAAGTTGCTACAGTTCTTTCTCAAACTTCAGGCGTATAAACAATCTAAATGAGTCTGTGTTTACTGCCTGAAGCTTTAAAAACGTCTGTTAAACAAGTTCAAGTAAACCCCCCCAAACCTTAAATCTTTTTATGCTAAATGCTAAATCTCATGGCATAAGGATCCAGAGGCCAAAAGGGTGCCATGAGGCAAACTGCAGACAGAGCCTCTAATTCCATGTGTCCTTGAATTTTATTGCACAATTTCTGTCTCTTTCCAAAAGAGTGCAAAGGGGAAGCTGGGAGGAGCACATTGAGAGTATGGCTATTATTATGTCTCTGCATCATGTAGAGCCGCTATGCTGAGGAACTCTGTAGTGGTTGGTTACCGCAGCATAACTTTTTCACATCATAGCTTTGGGCTGCAAAGAAACAATTCCCCCCTCCACCCTCCCCTTCAACTTCACGTTATTTTTCTCCCTTGCAAAGTCCATTCAGTCAGACTTTGAGCAGGATGCAGGGGAGATGGCAAGAAAATCCACTCATCCCTTACCACGGTGCCTGGACTTGTGCCTGGGAGAGATTCAACCTCTGGAATGTCTTGAGGACCAGGACAACTTTACAGTGGGTTTCTTTAGGGTAGGATGACCATGCATGCCATCTTTTGGTATTCTATTTTCTTCTACCTTTTGAGGGGTGACAGGCAGTTTTCCCCTCTCTCCTCCTCTCAGGCCATTGCCCATTTACATCTGCGTGACAAAGCCTGGGAGACAGACACCCTGACCCTTGTGCTAGGCTTTGTAATCCCTGGGAGAATGTTCGCCTCCAGACACATGATCTAATACAGGGACATCTGCTTCCTTCTGTCTTCTACTGTTACTCTAGCCAAGGACATACCCCATACCCGAACCTTTTCTTTGTATTTAACAGACTATCCTGTCTTACATGCATCCTTGCCTCTTCCAGACTCACCTTCGCTACACAGGGGCTGAGCGCCTCTGAAAATTTTCATGGGGAAGAAAAATCTCCACCCCAAGGAAAAAAAAGAAAAAAAAAAAGCCACTGTTACCATTTTCTCCCATTTGACTTTGGGACAAAATGAAGGGTTTTAAAGTGTTCCACCTAAACCTGTGGGGCTTTAAAGGGAAAGAAAGTGGGAGAGATTGTCAATTTTGCCTTTAAAAACCAAAAGGCTGGTAGGAAAGGCGTTCCCCACAGGTTTCTCCCATGTGAGATCCATATGAAGGCTCCTGCATGGCAGCACATGGAGCGGGGACTGGGTTCTCCCGTGCTGCAAAGGATCATCCTCAAAGCTTGCTATTCCAGAGATGCCTCATTGCTCTAGTTAAACTTCATCAAGGAGGGGAGAAAGGGGAAGTACCCAGTCAGCTGTAGATCCAGACTGCTGTCACTGTACTGTACCTAAATCAAACCCATTTACTGTAAACCCTTCTAGAGAACTTGCAGCTGCTGTATTTGTTTCCAAAAAAGCCTGTCTTTTCATGTACTAAACATGAAATAGAAGATATTGTACTGAAATTTAAAAAAAAAAAACACCACCCAGTATTTTAGGTTATAGTCATTACTTATACAAAATAAATGATCAAAACTAAGTAACAAACTCACATCTCTCTTTTGAGATTTTGATACACAAAGAAATTGGGTTATCTACAAACGCATTACGGTTTTGAAATGTGTTACTGCATTCTAAATACTTGAATTAAAACAATTTGGTTTGAATTGTACTATTATAAGAGACTCAAAATCCTTTTATCAGACGTTCTTTTTTCCCCCCTTTCTTTCTTTTTTTGGTAGTATTAAAGGATTTCAAGCTTTGTTATTCGAATGAGATAAACACTATGGTAACTAAGAAAGCCAGCATGTTTTAGAAGTCTGCAGTTTTGAGTGCTTTCCAAAGAGACAAGGTAGTATCTGTATCCTAGTATTTTCTCAATGCATGAAATATTATAGAAGGGAGCTATTTCAACAAGATTCCTTAAAAACAGTTAGGCAGAAAAATCATGACACAGTGGAGATATTTCTTGAGGCACACCTCCAGGATCAAGGTCAGTCCTTATGCCAAAGCATCACATTGTAGGAGAATTTAGGTTTTGCAGAACATAACATAATATTTTTTAAGTAAATGCTAAATGCTAAGGAAAAATATTTCACTCCCAGATTTGTGGAAATTCTACCCATGTATGTCCTTTTTTGGTGGACAGGTGCCTTAAATGACAATGTGAAAAGAATACCATATGTCTTTGCTATTCAAGTGAAACATCAAGTCGATATTAAAAAGTTCCTGGTTGAAGCTTACTAAGTAAAGATGGCCAAATTTCAAAAACCTTGAAGTCTCGGTTTACAAGTCTGGCTATTAGTCTGAAGTCTTCTGAACTGTACAAATGTTTCGAATGTGAAAAATGTGGACGGACATCTTGTGAGAATTGCCTGTTTCATTTCAGAATCTGTGTCCTGCAGACTTTTATTTCCTTTTTTGAATCAGAGCCATGTGCATAAGGACATATGGCATTGCGCACTTGCTAATGGTCACAAATCCTTCAGAAGGTCTGTCATAACGACAGTAAGAAAAGTTCTAAATATGTAAGAAATTAGAGTTTCCGATATGCACTTACATCCCCATTGGATTATATTACTTCAATTAGTATGTATCTTAGACATATTACTTAAAAATACATTACTTTTTTGACTGTTTGGGGGGTTAAACTTCGCTGAATTTTTATTTTTATTCATTTACTAATTAGGCACAGTCTACAATGAATACATCAAAACTCACCACTGCATGATATCAAGGCCAACATCTTTAAATTTATAGGATTCATGTTTTTATAAAAAGATAATAAATTAAAAAAACCCAGGAATTTTATTTATAAAAACTATCCACTTAAGGTCATATATCAGCTTCTAATGACCTTGTGGTAGGGAGAAACTCTATGGAAGGATGCAGCATTTTATATACCTTCTTCTGAAACATCTCTACCACTTGAAGAGGAAGATTGCTCAACTAAATGGATGCCTGAGTTAAGTTTTGCAGTAGTAGAATTACTACATGGAATTTGCTTTCCACAAACACAAGTTATGAGAGTTCAGATTTAGAGTGACCAGTCCAAACCTTCTCAACCCTACTCCTATCATCAATCTGGGTGGTTTTTTACAAACCATATTACATTTTCATTAAATGAGATGAATAAACAGCTTTTTTAAAGAAATGCTTCTCCTTCGCTAAATTATTTTTCCTGATTTTTAAACATTCAGGAGCTAGTGACTGTTCAGTTAACTCCAGTGAGTGTATAAAGTATCTTAGATTATAACACAAACTAAATATTTTTAAAAATATGGGATAGCTTCTATCTTAGCAGAACAGTTGCTTTTCTCACTTGTTTTGGTGATGTTCTTGCTTTTTACTTTAAAAAAAAAAACAAAAAAAAAGGCAAACTTGCAGCCAAAAAGTTGTACTCAATGCCTTTGAATGTAATGCTCAAATAAGGTGTTTTTAGTGAAAGGCTGTCCTTAGACTTATGCTCATAGAATTTTATGTGAACTAGGAACTTTACATTATCTTATAAATGCTGCACATTGCTCTGAAGAAATTACACCGGACCCTCTAGTTCTTGAACAAACTGCTGCCTGCCTTGGTGGTCATGGTGAGCAGACAAGTGAAAAAATAAAGGAATTAGATTCATGACTACCAGGATACTTATTTAAATAAACACTTTTTCTTTACTTTTTTTAATTTGACTGGGGTTTTTTTTTGGACAACTGTGCTGAAGGGCATGACTGAAAGATGATCACTTTGATAAGTTGGTAAAAGGTCTGTACATCAATTCTCCAAGTGTCATTACATGATCCAGGCTTTCATCTAGTAAAATAAAAAAAATTAATAAACCACTTTTCATACTGTATGTGCCCACCTAACAAAAACAATGCTTCATTAATTTGCTACATTTTCTGACAGCCAGTTTTGCAGCAAGCCAGCAGTATGTAACCAGTAAGATTTGAACAGGCTGACAGCAAATTCTCTACCTCTAGCAGCAGTAACTACTACTGCTAGTAAGTTACTCAAGTTTTCTTTATCTCAGATTCTTTTCCATAAACTGAAATACTATTTGTTATGAACAGAACTCTTTCATCCATAAGCAGCAAAAAGGCTTTTGCAGAAGTGGCAAATAGAACTAGTTTTGCAAGTAGGTCAATGGGTCTGCAAGCATATGAAATTATTTACTCTGTGTCACAGACTAAATATGAGTCAGTAGAAGAATGAGAGTCTACTGTTCTTTTCTACAAGTCTTTGATCAGCATGTGTTTTAACATTTTAGTGACTTATTTTATAAATAGCACTTAGGATTAAAAGTTTCCAAACATTTCACATATTTAAGATGTTTAGGACCTGATTTCAGTAGGTACTTAGTACAATGCACTGCTTTGTGTCTTCAGTTCTAATCTTTGTCTGTTCTTCTGAGTTAAGGGAGCTTAGAATGTCACGTACAAATCTAAAAGATGAGAAAAACACAATTAGTGAATATTATTGACATCATTATATTAAGTCATCTTCCCAGCCTAGCAAAAGGACAGCAACACAACTGTGTCTAAACACAGCCCGTTTTGGATGATTTCCATATTCCTGCCTGGTCACCAGCTGCTGCTCCAGAAGTGTGTGGGCCTTCGACGGGTCTCATGTCACATCTGACATTCCTGTGCAGGTCTTCCAGATATTCTCTGGACTTTGTGTTTAGGTACCTGAGTCACTTCCAGGATCCCTAGGAGAAAGACATAGAGATTGAGCATTAGGAAAGCATTAAATAGTCCTTTGTCCACATGCAATTGCCAGCTCTGGTCACAGCACCATGTCAAGCTTTTAGGGTGAGTTTCCTAACAGACAAGATGTTTCTTTGCTATGCTACCTTGATTCATTCAATAAGCAGAATTCCCCACCACCTCCCCTAAGCAATTTTATTTTTGATCTCTTAATGTCATTTTTCCCTAAATATCCGATATCATGTTCACATGAGTCTTTCAGGAGATGGAAATGTTATCATCTTCCCTACTCAGTAATATGTCACTAGACATAAATGAAAAATCTGATGGGAGTCATTGCACCTGAAGGTTTCTTTAAATTAAAGCACAGTCCCACTGTGCTATTACTCAATCGCCAATTAGACAGGGTATTTGGAATACTAGGAAAAAAAGAAATCCTGAAAAATGGAAATGGTAGAAATGCCAAGATTTAATACAAGAAGGCAAAACTTCTGTGTCTGGAAGAAAGCCAGATTATATAGGTAGACAGTGTTATGATAATGAAACACTTTCCGTTGGAAAATTTGTTACACGGATATTACACAGCATTTTTTTCAGTCATTAACTCTAGAAAATTTGCAGTTTTTTAAAAGAACTCTTCAGATTAATCAAAGAACTCTTTAGATTATTAAGGCTAGTTTTCAGTAACTCTCGGAATTTAGGAAAGTCTCCCAAAATGGAATAAAGCTATTATTGTGTCCATATTTTAGAAAAACAAACAGGAAGATAATAGTAATTACAGGCCTTCTAACCTGACACTGATCACAGATTATTCAAGTACCCAATGTGACATGGAATTTAAAAAGAGTTAAGAAGAGTAATATAACTGATTCTACAGAACACGGATTTACCAAAACTTGCTTTATACATTTTTCCATAATATGTCTTTTACAAAAAAAGGAAAAAAAAATTTAAAGAAGTATAGAGAGGTTTTTCTGGTAGTTGACCAGATACCACATATTCTAATGAAGAAATCAAACTAATACTGAAGCCTAAGGAGTATTCATTAAACGAATGAAAAATCTTTCTAACTGTTCAGTAAAATTTGAAATGGGAAATAATATTGATCAGTTTTTCTCCCTTCTTACTAAATCTTTCTATCAATAATCTGAAAATAGTTACTGTTGATAAAATCAGTGATTGGTAAAGGATAGGGAAAGTGTAATCTATAAAGAAGATGAGTCTGATTAATGCCAATGTGGACAAATATGAAATATTGGGGAGGGAATAATTTTTTTGTGAAGGACAGTCACACTTTACAAACCTATAGAACTTTTTTGAAGGAGTCAAAGCCTATGTGGATAAAGATTTAGTTGATCTAGCCTTCTCAAATATCCAAAAGAAGTTCAGTGAAGCTCATTTTCAAAGGCTTTTTAAGGGAAGGTTCTTAATTGGATAAACATTTTTAACAGATGGTAAGAGGAAATGGTCAGTGTTCATAAAACAAGGAAATCACCTGAGGAGTCCCAAAGGGGTCTATGCTAATCAATCATCTGAAAAGGAATGAATATTCAGGTAATGCTTGATACGATGATACCAAGGTATTTAGAATAGTAGAGATAATTATAGAAAGATGGCACTAAAAGATTTGTTGGTAGAATGACAAACTCTGGATGCTAAATATATGTTTGGATTAAAAAAAGGGAAAAAAAAGACCAGACACCTTCATGGAAGAAAAATCCGTCAATAATAGTTAACTGTCAGGACAGTACTTGGGAAATTCCCATGTCATGTACTGTTGGGAACTGGGAGAATCCTCTCATAAAAAGTACTGCTACTGGACTCTCCTATTTTCCCTTAAGCATGTATTATTTACCACTGGGGTTGCTTTAGGCTTTTGTGCTAAGCTGGAGAAGAGCCAAAATGCAGTTCACCAGTATCACAAAATGTATAGCTGTTTGTTTACTGCATCTGAGGAAATTACAAGTACAAATAACATCTGATGAGCTTTTCCCTGGGAAAATCCGCTTCTGATCATCCTGTCACCCCAGTCAAAAGCCAAGGACTGCTGTCAAAGAAGGGATATTCGGCTAAATGACGTGATTGTATGCCTGTAGGTGAGAAGGCTATGTAGGTTCCTTGGTAAACTGGGCATGAGCAAAACCCCATTTCTATATAGTTAAATATGAAGTGTAAATCATTACAATAAAATGTAAACGTGAAGGAGCAAATAGATAGCACTTCCCTGACAGCAAAGCAATAGCTTGGAAAACACCAAGTATCATGTAACCAGCTGTATGTGACCCCCTGCAATGTTTCTGTAGCCGAAGAGGATTGTTTCTATATTGCAATCCTTTTTACCTGATCCCAAAAGATTGATCCAGTTGACCTAAATGTCTCTCAGTCACCTGATATGTAAGGGAACAATATTTATTATTGGAGAGGATACAAAGTTTCACTGAAGAAAATTTGAATTCATTAAGACCAATCAATAAATGAACTGAACTCAGGTCATTTCTCACTTTGGTTAGGTATTCAGTACCAGAGAGTTTATGAGAATAACAATGTTACCTGTTCATTGTACTGAAAAGAATCTCAAGCTTTGCTGGTTTTCACCAATTGTAGTCCTAACTACAAATGTGTGTCTGCAGAACCCTGAAAGATAAAAGTGACAGCCCTTTCAAAAATAATGTGCGTAGCTGGTACAGGATTTTTAAGCACTCTTAGCGTGGCAAAATCAAAAAGCTTATCTTGAACAAGTCTCTGCATTACACTTTAGTGAACTATTTCCTTATGAAAAGGCACTTTCCAACACCATATATTTCATATGCATATTTGACCAAATTTGTTGACCAAAAAATGCGTTGAAAACTAATTTTCTGCGATCTCTAAAACACAGATCTGAACAACTTTCCTCAAACTTTACACAATCTTGTGAAAAATCATCTTCAGGATAGATGCCATTAGCAAGACATTTCAACTAGAAATGAATTCATAAATAACATTCAAATCATAAGACACATGAAAATGCTTTGTGACATTGAGTCCGCCACATACTTTCAGCATTCAAGTTTTTTGCACGAGTTCAACTGGAAGGGTTAAACATAAATTTACAGCTTTTTCTGGTAGATCTGCCATGGCAACAGCTAAGCCATAATTCTGGAGACTTGTGGCGTCTAAATGTTGGTCTTGACAACATACTCTCTCAGTGGGTCAAACTAGAGAATTCCTCTGAATATTGAGTACAGCATCAAGGCTAAAGTTAAATATCATTTAACAGAGGTGTAAGGAAAACAAATTCATTGTACTGGCAACCCCAATGCTATTCATATGGGTCATATAATGAGAAAAAATATATTTTTCTGTGGCTGGACATTAAAATGCATATAGACATACAACAGATTAAAACCTACCTCAACATGTCTTGAGACTGGAAAATATCCTCAAAAATCAAAACAATATGATATGTTTTGAAGTCCATGGTTTCTGAACAGCAGCTGAAATATTCATATTTGGTTTTGCCCAACTTTTCTTTACTTTCCCCTCCTTTGCTTTCCTCTCCCATTTTTCTTTCCATATCTCTAGAAAGAAAAGAATCTATTGCTTTATGAGATTAACAGTAGAGTTTATTCAACAAGGTTATACGATATAGATTTCCTTTGGCTTACTCTTCGTCCATAGACACTAGAGAGGGATGAAACTTGCTGAAATATGTAACATTAGATTTTGTGAACACAAAGCCTTAAGAAGGTAGAATATTACTCATATTAAGCTGTTCCATTCTCATAAACTAGTCAGAGTTCATTTGGAGGCTTACTTTTGTGTACTAGCATTGCAAGAATGTTTAAAAAGTAGTTTTACCACAAGTATTAGAATTATTGTATAATAAAGCAATTAATATACTAATATATAATAAAAAGGCTTTTCTTTGATGATATTCATTATTTTAAAATAATTGAACACATAATAAATATACAAAAATTCCTTTCAGAGGTAAATTTATTCGGTATTTACTTTTTCTTTAAGCGGGTATTTGAGATATCCCTTGTTCATGTTGAATAAAGCTGCATAGGAACACACCTAACAAATTATAAATGGTGCTTTTTTGCAGGGGGCATAGTTCGGCATGCTGTTCAAATAGCTTGAGGCACTAACTGGACTTCATTAGGCTTTAACAAGCTTAGTATCATTTGTTGTAATTGCTACCTAAAAAGATATGACAATCTTTGTCATGGTACAGAATGATGGATGAGGTACGTAGCAAACGAGTGCAAGCAGTATGTGTCGGAGTAAAGGTGCAAGAGACTGCTGGTATTAAAGTTCACAATTCTGTTTGTTTGTAACCTCCCTCCAGAGGTTGTTCTAGTCACTTACCCTGCAATACCAACTCCAGCAGCTTCTAATCTGAGAGACGCAGTTCACCAATCTTTCCCTGTCAACATCAAGTCTTCCGTATCCAAAAAAAATATTGTGGAGTCTTTTCACTCCCCCGTGTATTCCAAGCGAGGTATCCCTTCCTGCTAGATCTTCCAATTATTTTGGCTTTGTCTGCCACTGCACTGCCAGGATGCCCTGAGATTACATCTGTAGCTGGCCCAGAGCATCTCTGTCAATTTATTCCTGGTGAAAAAGAACCAAAAGGACCAACTAAAGGACCCCCTTTCTCTGGCCATCTGTTTGTTCAGGGAAAAGACTTGGCCAGGGAAGACTTCAGCTTTCTTCTCTTGTTGCCAGTGCTCATGCTTGGGTTTGAGCCACTTGTTGTATGAGCTGTGTGAGGTCTGACCATGGCTAGACAGGAGAAGTTAACTACATGGGTACCCTGCTCTGCACCACAGGCTGAGAAAATTAATGTAACGAACACTCTGCGACAATGTTGTCCAATTTATTTAGCTGCAATACAATTCTCATGTAATTTCTGTACTTCTGCAACTTCTATGCAACTGATTTATTTTCACTTCATTTGTCTCCAGTTTAGAGATGGGCCACGTGGTAAGGTTTTACTAACTCTTGCTTTTGCCGTTATAAACCTTTCTGCCCTTACAGGGAGCAGGGCAAACACAAATTATAGAACTCCATTTCCTATTTAAATGCTCTATTTCCGACAATCTCATAGCAATTTGTTATTTTGACCTTTGTACATATTTTTGCAGATGGAAGATGGGAGGGGGCCAGTGTGAGACAAGTGTATGGACACTGAGTTACAGAGTTACGTGCAGAGAGGGAGCAGACTGGGAGATGTAACTGTTAATTCCCAGACACTCAAATTTTTTTAAAAAGTAGAAAAATATGTGTTTTTAAAAAATGTGATGTTGACTGTTGGGTGACAGCTGGATTACACTTTTAATGGAAATTAGTAATCTGGCCCTTAATCCTCTATTTTGCAAAAGTTTTGCATATAAATAAATGTACCGGGTACTATCGCAAGCCTCCAGACCATTTTTTGGAATCACTGGACAATGAAGTTTTGTAGAAGCAAGCACGGAACAAACAAAGACCTGATCATAATGGAAGCGAGATGAAGGATGGGGTGCAGTCCAGTTCTGTCTCCATGAGGACAGGAGTACTCACTGCAAAGGGCAGCATGAATGAGGGGGGACTGGTTTAGCACCCTCAGCCACCTCTGTAAATTCATTCTTGAAATCTGCAGTCAAAGAACTGAAGACTGATAACTTAAGAATCAAGCCATGGCTTTGCTCGTACAAATTACATCCAGAGAACCGCTTACACACACACATGAGTTTCATAACATGCCTATTAGCAGATCTAGATCTGTTCCAGGTTAAAAACACATGTTAATGTATTATTCCTCGGAAGTTATTTCCTTAGCTGCCTTAGAGAAGTGAGACCTAAAGGGCAGGGCAGAGCAGAGCTCTTCTGCTGGAAAATATGCCCCTTTCCATGTATGCACATGAACTGGCAGAAGGGCAACTTCAACTTATGCATGCGCTGTGCTTCAGGCATCTGCTGGGCTTACTAGCACTGGTTCTTTCAGATCTGCTTCCAATACCCCCAGTAGTACTTAAAGAGAATATTTCAGTCAGCTGCCATAGACAGTAGTTTTTGCAGCCAGAAGAATTTTAGGACAGGCAGTTTTGCCAGGTTAAATTAAAGAAGGTATGCCATCAGTAGAAAGCACTTTGTATAGATATGATTGATATGATATGATATGATATGATATGATATGATATGATATTAACTCCCCACAGCATAACATGGTCAGCTGTAAGCACAGTGAAGCAGGCTGTCCCTGGAGGCAGCAAATGGTCCTGGATCTACTGTCTACTTTCCCCTGTCCTGGGGAGCTTGTATTGCTGAGGACTGGTGCTTCATATGCAAGTAAGACATGCCCTTCCATAGGAGCACTTTGCCCAAAGAACTATTTTAGGCAGGAGCAAAAAACA
Source organism: Steatornis caripensis (assembly GCA_013398225.1). Taxonomy (NCBI): domain Eukaryota; kingdom Metazoa; phylum Chordata; class Aves; order Caprimulgiformes; family Steatornithidae; genus Steatornis; species Steatornis caripensis. The sequence goes on from VZSC01015414.1 coordinate 346,346, forward strand.
TTGTCCACTCTTCAGGGCTCTCCCCTCAGCTCTTTATTTAATTCTGCCCTGTCCCCCTCTCCCTCCTACTTTTGTTGCAAAAGTTCCCACCCTTGTCCTGGTCCTGGCATCCCCTTACTGGGAAGCAAATTCAGTTTTCTCTACAGCAACTGAGAATCTCTGAGCCAGCTCTAGCAAAAGATGAGTTTTCCATCTTTCTGTCATGCTTCTTTTTAACCAAGCACTACTAATTGGATGTTAATGCTCTCACCATTTGGACTTGGAATACGGCACCGCCATTTTGCCACCCTGCCCTGGGGCTGATTTTGCTGTGTAGACAGGGGTTGACTCTGCTGTCACAGAAGGCGTTAAAGGAATGGTGCTGTAAGAAGGGCCCACAGAGCACCACCACCTCCTGTTAAGTTCTCCTGGAAGCAGAAGCTTCCATGAATAGATGCAAGGTTTAATACAAGGCTTGGACATTACAGGTTGATGTTGTAACTGAAACAGATTTTTTATTAGCTCTCTTTGATCAGTTGTCCTTGATCCCACACATGACTGAATGAGGTAAAACACCTAGGACAGAAAGGAGAAGGTTTGCAGAGAAATGGAATGGACTTTTCATTTGCCATATTTAGTATAGGAGAGGAATGACTGTGCTGGTTTGGCATTCACAACTCCTTATTGAAGCACATGCCGTCAATAATCAGGTGGCTTTTGGATAGCACAGCCCAAATGATCTGCCAGCTTGGTCATCACATTTCCTGGAAAAGACTTTCTGGCTGTCAGAAACTATGGTGTGTTTTTGTCTATTAATTGTCTATCTTTTGAGGAATTAAAATATTCCTCCTAGACAAGGTGTAACATATGATATGATAAACTGTGCAGTTATGGAAGTTTACAACCCCTTGCTATTAATAAGTGGGGTGGGCAACATCCCTTATATCAGAATATCCGCCTTTGAAATACAAAGTAACCACAACACATGATCTGTCAAAAACTATCATGATGATAAACAATGGGGTGAGCTCCAAAATAAATAAATAAACACTGCCAAAGAAATTATTTGCATATTTTTCTCTCTCCCCAACCAGTGCTTGAAAAATGTCCTCATTCAATGTGCTTGCTCATCCACGCAGCTGCCAGCTGTGCCTCCTTCCTTCAGCAGTAGTCACATGTTACATGGTTTGTAATACTAAGTCCATATTGCTGCAGAAACCTAAGCTATGAAATACAACTCTCTCTGGCCCTTTAGATTTTGTGTGGAATTATTATTTCAGTGCTGCAACTAAAATTTGACATTTGGTTGAAGACTGTGGCATGCAGGAAACCAAGACAGACAGAGTACACGCAAAAATGTCCAGACACTAAGACACATCTCCAGCAGCCCTCATGTAATTAACATAAATCTGGGCTGCCAAAAGTACTAACAGCACTTGAAGCAGCTTTGAAATCCCAAATGCATGACTTCTAAATTTAGAGCTCTGTTCTTAGTATATTCTGTTATGCACATGTTTAGATTTCTGTTGATTATTTGCAGAAGAAAATGAATGTAAAGGTTACTTGTTTAGAGCAAATCTGTGGCCTACAACTGCAACTCAGAACTGGGGGATGAAGAAAATCTACCCTGCCAATGCAGGAATTTAGAGTGGCATCGTGATTCACGACAAGCTCAGAACTGAGGCAGCTGCTCTGCTCTGGAAGAGGATGAGGCTGGCGATAGTGGTGTTCCCTAACACAGGCAGTCCACTCCGCGCCCCGTGCCCTGCCTTTTGCAGATGCTAAAAGGAATGGTAGGTCCGCACAGCTGTTACGCTCACAGAGTGTGAGATCCTGACCATGGCTGTCCCCTGTGTGGATGGCACAGATATGGGAGAGAAATTCAGAGCATGGTGTAGTGGAACTGCGGAAGGTTGCAACGGGCACTGAATAGAAACGCAGACCTCAAATATGGAGGAAGAAGGTAAGGACCAACATGGATTTTTTTCTTATTCAGGAGCGTCACCATTCCAGTGCTGGTACTCAGTAGATACACTGATGTTTCACATCCCCTTAACATGTCACAGACAGCTAGATTTGGCTACAATTCAGTTGTTTAGCACCATCTAATTATCCATACGGTCTGAATTTTTAATCTGTGTATTTTTTACAGGGATTCTACTTCAGCAATTCCCCTCAGACATTTCTCCCATGGGCTTTTAAGACACGTCTGTGCCATTACATAGCTGATAGAAGGAACACATATCCTACTCCTGCTATTTTATCTTTTCTTTTTTTTTTTTAATTTATTTCCTGTGTGGAAGGAGATCAATAAAAGATCATACTTTGTATAAACTTTCTAAAATCTAAATCTTTTTTATTTCCTGTTTCTAGATTTATGTGCACCTTCATGAAGCTGAAACTGCTTTAATGTGTGCTTTTACATGTGCTTCTGCATTGATGAGGCCGTTTTTGTTTTGTGATTACGCATGCTTTTACGCCGTTATGAATCCTGAGATGAATTTTCTCCTTTTTTTTTTGTACTTAATTATTCCCTTCTATTTCTTTTAACTCGATATAATGTGTTTTGATGGGAAAATCTGATTGCAATTATTGGTCAATATCATTAAGTTTCTCCCTTTTCTCTGTTCCTTTGGGCCAATTCTGTAAGAACTGTCTCCTTTTCCTAGCAACATGAAATTTGTGTTTCCTAAAGTTTAAGGTCTTTTTATACCAATATCTCTTACTTTTCTTTGTAAATAATTTTAGCAGTAGTCTGATGGAGAAAGAGCATATACTCAATGGAGTACGCAGATACTACTGAAAGAGGCAGATTGCATGATTCTAATGGATAGCATCTCAGTAGTGGAGGGAATAATCTCTATGTAAGGTATTAGGTTGCTGTTAATGTAACCATGAAGGCAGAGGGAGGTAACGGGATAATCCTAGTAGATATACTCAAGTGTTTAAACCAGTTTGATGGTATCCTCCACATGATAATGTAAGCAAAAGGGGTCAGATAAGGAACACGTTTTTAACCATTTGTATATTAGTGAGAGGAGCCTAGATAATAAAAATAGCAACTGGAGATGCTCTTACCTGAGAAGGAATATTCTGCATTTGGTACTGAAAATATGATAAGATGGCTGTTATGCTTAAAATAACCGTTCATACTTCCAGCTCCTTCCATAAGGATAAAATGGGGAAAAAAGACACAGACAGGGACTTCACATCAAAGACACTGATAGTTGTTTATGATAGCTCAGCAAGGGAGGCAAATGTTGTGAATTAAACATCTACATAGCAAAAATATTTTTTTTTAAAAAAATCTACTGGCCTGTTTGTAGAATCCACAACAAAAATCTAGTCACAGTAGATAACAGCCTGTACTGTTCTTTAACATCTGCCCATAATGTGTAACAAAGCTAAAAATTTTAATAGGGGTGACTTCATCCCGGAAGATGCTTGCTCATCATCTCATGCATCACAAAATTTTCCAGAATTTCTAAAAATAATAAATGGTAATATCTTTATGCAGAAACTCTGGAACTCAAAAAAGATAACTCGGGTTTTGATCTTATTTAAATGAACTAAGAGTTAATTGCTACCATAAAGCAAATGGTTTCCTAGATAAAGATATCATGATCTGATCGCATTTACCTTGTGCAGACAGAACATATCACCAAACTATGTACACATATATATAAAAATACGCATGAACTTTGTGGGGGCTGTTTTTTGGTATATTGTACATCGAAACAGTCATTGGTATATCACATATTTAAAGTGGTAAGTATTGGCAAAATATGGGAACTCTCAAAAAACAAAATCCTGGATATCCAAGAGTATGATTCACAAGTAGAGCAAATTATGCTATCCTAGTTAACGGGAGATTAAAAACAAAGCAGAATATAAAATATTAATACAAAACCTGAGTAAAAACCAAAGTATTATAAGCTACAAGTTGAAATACACTCAGCCTGAAAAAAGGCCTGTATGTCCAAAAGCTTGTCTGTTTTTTCCAGCTAGATCTGTTAATTTCATAAAAACATCCCCTCTCACTGCAAAATTTGCACTAAATATATCCTCAAATAACCATGGCTGCAACAATACGTAACAACAGTAGGACTTTAAGTGTAGAGGACCAAGAAAAACCCTAGGTTATGTATGCTTATTCTAGTTTGCGAACTGTAGCTAGTTAAGTATGTTCCATGGATATTTTTGGGGTTGTCATTTTAACAAAACACTATACCAATCACACTCAATAAAGTGCCAGGGACTGAGCTGATCACCTTCAAAGGATGGCACACGAGGAAACATTCTAAAATGATATAGTTTCAAATTAACATACCTTATGAAATACTTTACACGCAAAATCCTTATAGCAACTAATCACAGACTTTTGAACAACCACTATTATTTTTTTTAAAGATATGAAAAATGGGGAATTTTCAAGGTATTGAAAAATTTCCTTTACCAACACAATTCTGACAAAAGGTTCATCCAACTTGGTTTAAGTAAAAGATCTTAAATTTAGGATTCTATTTACAGGTAAGTTTGGGTGAAAGAATTGTCGCCAAACAACCATTTTTGTCAAGATTACAAGTTTAATTAATGTGTGCTATGATAATAAACCCGGATTTCTCCAGAGCACAGGACACTTCCAAATTGACAGAGACCATGCAGATCAGGTTAAAACTAGCTCACTAGAAGAACTCAGGTTAGGTAGTCCTGTTTCTAAGGAATTATTTTAGGGATTTCTTTTTATCCATATTTTTTACACTTCTCAGTCATCTCAAGATGGTACAAAAAACTTTGTTAGTAAGTTCTGCAGATAGCACAAAGGTTAGTGAGCTGGATAATGAAGAGGACCATCAAGAAGGATCCAAATAATCTGCTTAAAATGTCACACCCCCAAAAAAATCATTTAATAAGATTAATATATTACTGAGTAATACACCTGGAAATAAAGAATGAAAACTGTGCCTATGGGCTGAGAGGTTCTACTTTAGAAAACTGTGGCAGAAGGATCAGTTTAAAGATCCTGGGTGTTAACCACCTCGACTACCAGTGCAAGTCTATGGCAAAAAATAAAAAAGACGATGTCATCCACAGATGTCTAAACCAAGAAAAATCAAGTGGAAGCAGAGAAGTGCTCTTGCCTCCGTACACTGCCTTAATTGTCTAATAATAGCTGTGAGGCTAGTTAAACAGGACTCTGAACCAAAAAGATGAACTGCCAGGTCCTTCCACACAGACTGTGGGTACAGACGGGCTGTGCCAGGGGACAGGCAGCAGAAGCAGCCAGTCTCCGCTGATGTGGGTCGTCCCACGTGAGCCTCTGACCAGGCAGTGATTTAATGGGATTTTGCTTTCCCGGAAACAATAGTGCAAGGAGTCTTGGTGGAGAAATCCCCTCCAGCCAGTGATGCCGTGGTCTTCATCTCTCCTGTGACACGCAGATCAATATCCCTAAAAACTGAAAGTTTTAAATCTAAATAGTTTGCCTGGTACACGGAATTTATTAGAGGCACCTGAGCCACTTCTGGCAGTGACAGTTTGGGTAGTGGAGACAGCACAGCTGTGGCCAGGAGCTGCTGCGCCTGGTCTACGTTAGCTGTACACTTTCAGCACTGCTCCCAGTCTAATGCAGCTTTATTGCTTCCTGTAGCTGAGCTAATTTGTTCAGAGGTAGCGTGGGTATCTCTGTACGGCACTGCACCTTGTCATGTGCATATACCTTTCATGGTCTGTAATGCACGGGATGTCAGGCTAAGATGATCTAATAATCCTTTCTGGCCTTAAACTGCATGAAACCATCATCGGTCAGTTCCATTAATCTTCCATGAAGGAAAATAAGACACCTGAACATAGCAAGACAGTGAGATACAGCAGTGACAACGTTGAAAATATTTCTCAACTTCACCCTGCTCTCTCTAATTCTGCCATAAATTACCGGCCTGAGTCACGCACTGTCCATGGAGACACCGAGGTGCTCTCAGGCTTTTATCAAGCTGCTGCAGAGGACTTAGATTTGGGCTTGCTACCTAGGCTGTAGCAATTAGCACAGTTTTAGAGGAGGATAAGGAAGAGATGGTTGTAAACAAAGAAGTCCATTATGGTTATCAAAGCCGGCGCACAGTAGCACAGGGATTTTGAGGTAGCCCATAGGCCCACCATATTGGCTGTGCAGCCCTTGCTGTTTTCATGAGCATGAGAGAGAAACAAAAGATCTTGTCTTTACTGCCTCTGTTTTCATGTGTCTCATGTAAAATGGACTGAGTAAGTTGCAATCTGGAAATGGGTAAAAGCTTTGGATCAAAAAATCTGATGGATCTTGGCCAGTTTGTGCAGAAGTTACCAGAACACGGTCTCATTGCTCCATACACAGAGAACAAACAGCTGGAGGGCCTAAGCGTCCACGTGATGAGGGTTTGAGAGAACCAAGCCTGGGAGATGTGTTGATTTTCAATTCTGGCATGTGAATAGGTTTATTTTGGACAGCATCTGTTTTATTTTTTTGTTCTCCGTTGTATGTCATGTTTCTTTAAAAAGGGAGTGACTAGGTCAGATGGACCCCCTGGAGGGAGCAGAGATTCCTGCTTTCCCTGGAGAGCAGATGAGCATGCTTGAGGACTGGGTGGAAGGAGGAGGAGAGGAGGAGCTCCAAGGCTTCGGGATGTAGCAGAGAGAGGAGAAGAGCATGGGAGCCATCGAGAGAAGATGGGAGCCTGCTGTTCATGGAGAGGCTCATGAAAGGAGCAGGGAACATATGCACAGCCAGGCTCCCTTGGTGACAGGAAGAAAGCTTCCTAGGGATCAGAGAGGATTGCAGAGCTTGCTGCAACCCCAAAAGTCACTGAGTTGACTGAAACCAAACCTGGAAGCAAGTACCCACCTAACACCACCACACAGGGGCAGAGGGGCGAAATTGTTTATAAACCTTTCTTTTCTTTTTCTTTGTTATTTTTTTCCTCACAGAGAGAGAAAAAGTTTCTCCATTTATAAAGTTAAACGTTCTCATTTCTATTCTATACAAATTGTCTTTTTGAGCTTAAAAGACCCTTTGGTCTCTTCAGGGAGCTCACAGTAAGGAAAAAATCTAGATCATCGTCAAAGCCCCATCTGTCCTCTCACAAGGTGTGGAACCACGAGTGACCCCCAGTTTTGCTCCTCAGCACTAGAGACATGTGAATGATAGAAATACTGTGAAGAAGTTAATTAAATTTCATCTGTAGCATAAAAACACATCTAAAAGGTGTATGAAAATTTGGAAAAAATATATTAGTTAATATCTCTTTAATAATTCTTCGTTTAGTTTCAGTTCGTCAAATAGGACGAAAAATGGGTAGTTGGTAGTTCAGAAAAAAAATAAAGGATTTGTTTTGGATCAAATTGAAAACCAGTTTCTTTTTTTTTTTCTGTTTCATGAAACATTGCAAAAGTGATGCAACCTAAAATATTTTATGTGGGTTCAAACCTTTAAAAGCTGTTTTCTCAAAAAATTGAAAGGAAGTTTCAAAATGGAATGTCATTTCAAATGAAATAATTGAAATGCTTCATTTACAAAAATGTCAAAAGGAAGCATTCGATTCTTTCAAAAAATGACAAAGTTCTTTTCAGAGTGAAGGACTCAACAAATTTAACACAATTTTGAAAACTGTTTTTGGTATATCTCTACCTCTGTGGCAAAAAAAAAAAAAAAAATCAGTTGAGAAATTTCACTCAGCTTCACAAACAAGCAAACATTAAGATCTAAAAAGCATGTAAGCACTGAACTTTTTCTGGCCATAGAGACCAGAAGTGCCCCCAAAGAGTTAGTTTAGTCATAACCAGAATAGCCTACCAGAAACCCAGATCTGTTAAGAATAAAAATTAAAAACAGATATGCCCTGAATGTTTTTTGTTGCTCTTTATTATTTTCCATTTTCTTTTACATTCCTTCTCCTCTCCTTTTGCCCAGTCCTTCTTAGATGCCTGTGTACCAGACATTCCAGGACAGAACATCTTGTGATCTCCACACAAATACCTCCCCCAGAACAATTATGGGTCAAAGACTCTGCTAGCAGAAATCGTCTCCCTGCTCCTGAACTGTATTGTGTTAGCTGGGAATCTCACCTGATAATTTCAGATACAGTGATTTTAAAAGCATGTTTTACAGAGAGGCTTAACTTATTTTGTCAATTTTTATTCCGTACATTTTCATAGGCACGACAAAAATTTCCTATTTGGGATTTAGAGAGGAAACGAAGCCAGAGCCAGCATCACTAGTGGATTTCAATTATTTAAGAAACTAAATTATTTTCAGGACAAGGTGAAGAATATGCAATACTCCCTTTGCAGGTTAAGGACTCTCCTGAATAAGAAGAAGATTTGAGAAGATAAACAGAAACGGAAAACTTGCGGCCTTTAGGACACACTGAGCCTGCAGAGTATTTTCACACGTTCCCAGACCTCCCAGAAACCTACAAGCACATCAAACTGTGCTGGAGGAAGAGCGCCTTGAGCTAATGCTGACCTGAAGAGCTACGCCATATGGCCTGCTGCTGTGCCATACAGATGCCCCATCTCCAACTGTCAACTGTGTTTATTAGTTTTAGTATCACACCTCAGGAACAAAGTTACTTTTCTTTTGAATCCACGCAGGCTCCCAAAGTACCAGGTACGCATGATTCTAGGTCACGGGGAAAAATACTGTCTAAGTATATCAATATGGGTTAGGTTTATGCTGTCCCTGTTTAGCAATGCTGGATGAGTGTGGACCACAGCAGGCACCAGGATGCTGGAAAATAATTCAGGTAAAATCAGTTTGATGTCCCTGAGATAAAAAGTATCTGCTCTGTTCCTAATCTACTGAGACCTCTGGTGCTGATGAATTCATATGGGGGACTTCTGTTGTTTTCAGTGTTTCTCTTGAGGACAAATCTTCCTTTTGTTAAACCAGTATTATCTCCCTTTTTTGTTGTTGTTGTTTCAAATTTGAAAAACATAATTCATTGGAAAGCTCTCTCGCTCTCTTTCTTCCTTTCCTTCTTCTTTATTTCTTTCTTATCTCTCTCTGTGTTTCTCTCCTTCTCTTTTTTGGTTTGATCTTTTGAAGGCTTTTTAACATTATAGGAATAACAAGTTTGGTCTTTGCAATTTTATTTTTTTCCTGGAGCAGCTCTGGGAAGTCTTGTGTTCTGGGTGTTCTGGCACTGTTGTATAAAGAATGAGGATCTTGAACAAAGACTTTCTTTGCCCAATATTGTAATTAGTTGCTGAAGTTGCTAACAAAAGCAGAGGCAGATGAACAAAATTATTCTAGACATTAAAAAGCTTGTGTGATGACAGACTGAGGAGATAGGGACTGTTTAGGGAAAAAACTAGGTCATTTTTGTTCAGAAGAACAACTAGACTTATTAAAGCAATTAAAATTAGGTAAAAATAATATTAGCACAATTACGATGTCATTGTGTAAATCAGTGTTGCACTTTTATGTTAAATCCTTTGTTCTGTTGGCTTAGGCACCATCACAAAAGTGAACTGGGTTTTGAAAATTATTCTAAGTTTCTTAGCTCTTGCCACTCCAAGGACAGTGAGACCTCATGAGTGGATGGAGCTGCTGATAGGAAAGTCCACATCTGCTCACTGAACCTAGCTAATTCATGAGATTTACTGGATGGATTTTGTCATCTTTTGCAAAAGTCCAAATAAATTATGTCTTCCAATCTTCTTGTATTCGCTCTTTTGTTATCACACCCAACAATTAAAAGAATGTGAATAGCTTACAGAGGCACAGATTTCTTTTACAGAAGCCATGGTGATCTGTCTCCATCATATTATTTTCAGCTGGGTCTTTCATAATTCTGTTTTTAATTAGCATTTCAACCAACTTTCTTGGTGCTAAAGTAAGAATTCTCAGCCCTGAACTTCCCAGAATAACCTTTACAGTAAAATACAATTTGCAGCAGAGCTGTTCTCTGAGCGAGCAGCTATTTAATCCGGACTTCTTCTACTTGCTTTTTGAACCCTTTTGACTAGTATTTTATTTTTCAATTCTTGTTTTCAAAAGTCAGCATGCTCTTTGTTTTTCTATTATTCTTCACCTCCCAGAGATAACTTTGTATCTTGTTCCCCTGTTGCACTACATGAAAGAAATTGGGTTTTACTGTAAACCCGAAGGAATTCTCCCACGAAGAGGCCATAGACAGAAGGGCATCGCACATGGAGTAAAAAAGGACCAACAGAGAGGCTGCCAGAGAACTTAGCAACCAAGTTATGGAAAGGTAACAGTATGGCAGAGCAGATGTCTCACATTTCCAGTAAGCAATGGGTCAGTTTTAAGTAGCTGGTTTATGGTTCAGCTCTACCTGTCACAGACATGTAGGACTCTTGGTGCTTCAGCAGTCTAGCTGAGTGCAGCAGGACATACGACTTGACCAAGGCCTTTTTTTTCAAGCGAACAAAAACTGAGCACCCTCTGCCCGTGGTTCAGACAAATCAATTTTTGCCATCCATTTCCTCAAAAAATAGCAGTTCCAGCGTAGACAAAGAGGTGGGGCTCGGCTTTTACAGGCTTTCAGGCTCTGTGACGTTTACAGTCACAATCCTAGGAACCAAATTCTTAATCAGGGCATTAGGTAGTCAAACATTTCAGAAGAGTTTTCTTTTATCAAATACCAATGGTGGCACGGGTTCTGACACTTCCTAGCCCAAATCGCACCGAGGCAAATGAGTTATAGGCTTCCAGTTATGTCACTGTCTTTGAAAATGTCTTTTAAGCCCAAAAGTCCTCTTGAAGCAATGCCAAAATACTCCCTAAAATCAAGGCCAATATGGTAGTGCAGCTTCTTCAGACAAATCTTAACCACAGGAGTTTCCCCCTCGGTGGTATTTTGATTCTGACCTGTCATCAAACCAGGTTCCCCAGATGGCTTATTCAGATGGCAGTACTGTGATCTCCTATATATGTCTGTGAGCGGTACACCCATCAGCCAAGTGTCCGTGGCACCGTACGCCACACAATGGCCGGGTCCACACCGTGAAAGAAGTGCCCTCCACAGTGCGTCCTACAGGCTTGAACCCCTGGTCCTCCAAGCTGGCTGGTGATCATCACAGTTTCCATCATACTGCCACAAAAAATCATTTTTCTCAAATTGAAATGAAGGGTGTGTGAGCTGAGACAGGTTTTATCTTGAGGTGGTTACCTCAAATCCCTTGGGCTAACCCAGAGAGCGCACATAGCTGACTTGTGAAGTGCACTCAATTTATCTGTTGTTCTTGAGCTTTATCCAAACAGTTAATGTGAATTTTACATTTTATATACAGCTCCTAGGATGAAACATGCTGAGCTCTAATGCTTGAAATTAATTTTTGTCATATATATCTTATTTGATAGAACTTCTTTATATTATTCTGCTGAAATCTAGAGTTATACATCACACAGAATAACACGTACAAAAACCCAGTGATTTTTAATTGTGAAGCTTAATAAAAACATAAGGTTTAATAGTACACAATGTTCAAGTACAGCAGGAAAAGTAACAGTGTAACTTCTCCTCATGTGGAATCCAAACTTTGGTCCCTCAGCTGAGTTTCCTCTCATGTTGTTGTTGACCCCCAGGCGTGTTTTAAAGAATCAAGAAAGATGAAGTGATCAGCTCCAATGTACTCTAAAGAACTCATTTTAAAAAGCTTTACTGTAAATATCAATAACAGAATATGACTAATGAATTAAAATGATGAAATACAAATGCTGCATGAAGGAAATAATGCATTATTTAACTTTAATAAAAGTAGTGAACAGTCTTATTGCTGATGCTTTCACACGCTTTAAGATGAGACAGAAATGTCGTCAGTCCATAAAGATCATTCTTGCCCAACGTCAGACGCTGAAGTTCAAGGGTCTCATTTTGTTTGTTAAAGCAGGGAGGAAGAGCACAGAATCCTTCCTTTATTATCTAGTCACTAGTATAAAGCTTCATTATTACAAATATGACAAGTGGATGTCTCTCATTTGCTCCTTGTCTCATGGATGTTTCTGTGTAAAGTTTCACCTCGTGTGTATGCCCAGTGGTTACATGTAGGATCCCAGCCCTGCTGTGCACCTGGTCCTGTCTCTTGGCTAGAAATGTCGATTGCTTCCACGGCCCTTCACCTATTAATATTTTCTCTGATTCTTCTGTGCTTGTCATCTTTTTAATGACCTGACTTATGCTGAAAGTCCTAACTTGAAAAACATGATTTACATTTCTAAACACACTAACAGATCTGTAAAAGTCTGTTAGCATTACTACCTTCCCACTAGAATTTGTGTATATCTGTCCTGTTTACTGCATAGGTTAGGAGCTGTCCTTTTAACTGCGCATTTGTGCTGCACCTGGTATTACGGAGTCTTGATCTCCTACATAGTATTAAAGAGTAACCTTGAATATTGATGAAAGAATTATTTTTCTTCTTTTTTTTTTTTAAATGTCAATGAGTTTTCCTACGAGCAATACTGTGAGCCTGAAAACTAAGCAGCAATCGTGGCCTACATGTTCCATTGGCAAAATACTGAACAGTGACTTTAAGAAAAGTAAATCTGGTAGACAGTATGCGGCCAATTAGAGTGGAAAAGGGAGGAAGGAAAATACTAATAAAAGACTAGTCCCCAGTAAAAATCACAGATTAGTTTCTAGTGTTAGTGGACCAACAATTTTTTTAAGCAAACTGTTGAACAAAAATCAATTAAAAGAGCTGAAAGAGACAATCCCATTAATCAGGTAAAATCAGAACAAACAATTAAAAGCAAAAAAAAGTATATTAAATGTACTGTTTCTTCTTTTAATTGTATATTTGCAACAAGCATATTTACAGGGAAAAGATTCCGTTATAACCCATATTTTTTTACAAGGTTTAGAATTAATGCTATATCCCTTCAGACACGACTTTTACACAAGTTCGTGGAAATATTTTTAGTGGATAGTGTTCACAAATCTGGTAAGATTCATAAATTTAACCGAAACACAAGAGACGTTAGAAACTAAGTACCTATCCTTGAAAAAAAAAAAAAAAGAACTGAAGAGATGCGCAATTACGTATATCGCATTAACTGTGTTTGCACAAAACCAGAAACCTATTACACGTTCTTAGAAGAGTGGTGCTGAACAATTTCTTAAATCAGTGTATTTACAGAACTACGTTTTGTTAGTTCATAAAGAAATCTCACTAAACCTATAGTAAAGGAGATCTGATGTGTCTTGACTATTGAACTGAAGTTCAAAGAAGAAAAAGTACCTCATAAAGTTCTTTTGGTGAGATTATGCCTTTGTGAAGGGCTCAAAAGCAAGTCCACCATTGCCAAGTCTGGCACATGATTACTTTCTAGAAAATCTCAGCTAAGTGAAGGTAAGGGAGTAGCAGCAGGGGAGGGAGAGAGTGAGAGAAACAGAGGAACTTTCGGTTTACTTTTCTTTTGAGAATCGAACAGCTTTAAAAAACTAAAAGACCAGAACACTATAGAAATTTTGATGATCCCAGGATAGAATAATTTGAGACAAAATGTTATAGTGGAGGCTGCTGGTTAATCAGTTGGGTTTTCTTCCTATCTTTATCACTTCCTATCTTTCATGTACAAGGACTCCACCAAATGGGTCCCAGATGAAAAAATCGGGTGGTGTGTTTGCACGAGAAATAAAATTTAAACATTGTGTACCTCTGGCGTTTGAGATAATGACATCACACAATTCTCAGCAACAGTTTCAAAAATCCATGTTCAAAAGTGCAGAGGAGTCACGACCTTCTAGGACTTCACTAATTAGCAATTGGGGAACATCCAAGAAGAGAAAAAAAGGATCATTTCACTACTTGTCTTTTAGAGATACATTAAAAAGTCATGCGTTTTAAGGCTGAGCTGCATAAAGCAGGATTCATTGTCTCTTGATAAGAATAAAGAGGTTTGTTCTTCTAAACTCCTGGAACCTACATTTCAAACATAAAACGTCTTTCTGAAAACTGAAGAAAACCTGTTGATTAGATTGTGTTGGCATTCATTTAATGTAGGTCTTTTAGAAAGACCTCTGTCAAGGTTTTTTTTTTTTCTCCAGATTTCTTCCAACTAGCAAAACAATACAAGCTCTCCAAACCTTCCACAGGGTGGAGAGTCAACCTATACATAGCATTTTAGCCACAACGGGATCCCACTGTTGTGCTGAGCATAGCCAAACACACAACAAAGTTCATGTCATTCTTAAAACAATGTTGATATCAGGAATCAAAGCACAACTCTTCAGTTAGTTTTCATTCTGTGCTCCCACTGAAATGAGTCAGATGTATGAGGAGAAACATGCACATGTTTAGACTTCTCATTGGCAAATTTGCTACCAGCCTTTCCCAGACAAAAGCATCTTAAAATCTGCAGAGATATAGGTTGAAAAGCTACGGGCCAGATGGTCTGTCTGCCCTTCCTTTACGTGACGTGAAGGAAGGCTGTAAACTTGGTTCAACTGGCAGTCTACTCCAGCATTGCTACAAAGCCAGGAAAAGCAGTGAGACCATATGAGTAAACCTAGATAACATTTTTAAACAAGTTAGAAATAGCTTTATATGGGTTTTGTTCATAACAATATTCAAAGTAATATTTGAGGGGTTTCTAGTTTACCATTTATATATGAAAGACTACTATGAAAAACATTCCCCCTGCCCCAAATTCAAAGATTCGTGAATGTAGATAATAAAGAAAAAAAAAACAAGAAAAGAATTTGGTAGTAATTCCTTAACTAAATCTAAGGAACACGGGAAGTTCAACACTGATTTAGAGGAAATACCAATTTAAAGGAAAATACGAAACTAAGAGCTTCAGTTACCCTCAACTCTGCTTATTAATGGAAGAAAATGCAAAATTATTATAAAGCTAACTGAATGTTTGTGAACTACGCTGCATCAATTTTAAATAGATTTTTTAAATATCTCATGATGTCACTAAACACATGAACAAGTTTCCCTGAGTATGACTACAGTTTTTCTGTCCTTTTTCTACTTTTGGAAATATACCAGCAACCTCGAGCAACTTTTTAACATACCATAGAGATAGTTGATTGTTATGTGAAACGAAACTATCTAGTTTTAAATAGATACAAAGAAGTCTCATGGTTCAGCAAGGTTATTTATTGGACAGAGTAGGACTTTCTGATTTGGGAGCAGGGGGTAGGCTTGATCCAGAAATGTGTTTCCGGGTCTGCAAATGAAGGATACGCCTACACGTATACGCACGCAGAGGTGAATGATTGTATGAATGAACGAGAGAAAAGCACAAAGCAGGTGAGCAGGTGCTCTCTAGTGTTAAAAGTGGTGATCAAACAGATGATGGCAATTACAAGAATGAAAAGGGTCTGGCAGAGTGACTTCAAAATCGCCTAAAACAATTTTAACCCTGGCAGAGGTATGAGGTATGAGGAAGAACCAGTAGCAGAACTCCATTTATACAGATCTACTCCGGGTGGAGCACTCCCGGGAGCCTGCCTGCCAGTGCTCCTTGGGCACCAAAGTGCCCAAACCTACTTGTTGATTATTCCCGTGTCGGAAGAATCCGTTTTAACATGAGCCCATAAAATAAAGCAACCCTCCAGTTAAATCGTCCCACTTTTCCTTTACTCTGTCCATCGCCCACTGCGCAAGTGTACCAGGCGCTGAAGGGTTGCAGCCTCCCACTAACTCTGAAGCAGTCTTTCCAAGACACGCTGGCCGAGTACAAAATCCAGAGGCAAAGACGTTGCATTGACTGCCTGGCTCCAGCAGAGCCGGAGATGGGGGATGGGGAGCGCTTCTTCCTCCGGCAGCGTGCGGGGCGGCGGGAGGGTGGGGGGGCTCTCCTCGCCCCGGCGGACCCCCCGCGCCAGCCCTTCCCCTCCCGACGGTCCTGCCCGCAGCTCCGAAGGGCAGCCCTCCCTCCAAGCCTCCGGCGGAGAGGGTTCGCCCCGGCTTAGCCCGGCACGGGCTGCTCGCTGCCCGCTCGCACCGGAACCGGCTCGAGGCGCCGCAAGAGGCGGCCTGAGCGCGCAGGCTCCGCGGGGGAGCGCGGGGCGGCCGGCGGGGAGGCGCGGCGGCGGCCGCTCCGAGCCCCTCGGAGCGAGCGCCGGAACCTCCGTGCCTCTGCCTCCACCGCCCGAATGGCTCGGTGGCTCGTTCAAAAACCAAATACACCGATTTCATGTATTTTCCGCCCTCCCCCCCCCCCTTCTTCTCCTTTCCCCCTTCTTCCCCTTTCCCCCTTAAGAAGGAGGAACTGTCTCACCTGTGGATCGTACACTTGTTCCCCCTGAGAAAAACCGCCTGCCTTTCAGGTGAAAATAGCAGGCTGCAGGAAAGCTTTGGAGGTCTTTTATCTTACACTTACGGATACATATTTGCTTATATTTCCCTAGTAGAAAACGACTAAGACTCTTAGACTCTTAATAACAGTGTGATGACATATGGGAAGCAACTTTTCTAAGCCTCAGATCTGCTTTTCGGAGACCCCCTTTAGTTTTCTTTTCTTCTTTCTTTTTTTTTTTTAAAAAAAAAAAAACCATTCCTCCAAATAACGTCCTAAAAGGGGGGAGATAAATCCTGGTAAAGACACGGCCCGTTATTAGTGCAAAATGTCGAAGCCACAGACGTCCGGCGGGGGGGGAAGAAAAATAATAAAAAAAGAAGCTGCAAACAAGGGGTATGTTTCATTTCTGTTTATTTGTGCGCGTTTGCGTGTTATAGGGTCGTCTAAATTCTCAGCGCTTCCCTGAGCAGACCCTTCTTGCAGTATATTTTGAAAATGGAATACAGAGTTCCACTGCTATCGAG
>VZSC01015414.1:381128-425893 GCA_013398225.1 Steatornis caripensis
CAGGGCCTGAGACCTGGCAGCCAAAGGCGAGTTAACGGCTGAAAAGCTCCCCCCTCCCCCCAGCCATACAGGCGTGTGGCGCTGAGCCGAGGTAGAAACCCCAACGCTGCCCCCTCCCCGCTTTCCTCCAGACCTCCGCTCAATGGAGCGTCGGGCGAGGGCTCGGAGCCAAAAGGGCTTTGCGTTTGCAGCGCGGTGGGGCTGACTTTACGGCGGGTCTGCGTGAGGTGGAATGCGTGTACATAAAACGATACATAATAGTCGTGTGTTTTTGGACGTGAAATGTTTCCCCCGTGCAACAAAACTGCAGCGAGAATTGCAGTGCAAAATGCAAGTTTTATAATTAATTCGTCCTGACAGGTTTGACATCGCCCGGCTCCCTTTTTCCTGCAGCTCCGTCCGCAAATGAATGCCGCTTCCAGAGTGTGTGTTTTAATTTGTCACATCATGGCAATAAAAGGCAGCAATATATACTTAAGCCAGTTAACGTTGTAATAACAGGTTTAAAGGAGCAATTAAATGGTAGTGAGTCGCATGTCTGACTTTCTATAGGCATTACCACATCAATGGTACCTTTTAGACTGACTATAACTTAGCATGATTGTCTCAATTAGTTTAGCTACATGATAGTTATTGTGAACTCTTTGTGAGTAATCAATGTTACGCAAGATTATGGGAAGGAGTCCTCAACAGGGGTGAGCAGCGGCTAAGTAACACGGACCTCCTATTTCCAAAAAACACCTTTCTCTCTCTCTCCCCCCCCTCCCCTTCATTTTTTCCCCCAATTCGAAAGAAAGAAACGGTAATTTATAGTCTTATAAATCTGTTTCCGAGATCGGTGTAGCTGAACGCAGATTTACAGGCAAATAACGACTTCTGCCGCGGGTGATAAACGGAGGAGCCTCTTCAGCGAGGATGGCGAGGCACCCCTGCTACGCTTCTCTTTTTTTTTTGTTTAGTGGTATGTGTCGCTGCTGTTCATTGTCACGATTCAGCCCCGAGCCACAAATAACCTTGAGGGATGCTCACATCAAACGACATGTGCGTACACAGCACTTGCGGGCGCCTGAGTTTTTTCCGCTTGCCGGCACTGGAGCCGGTCCGAGCCGGCGAGTTTCGGAGAGAGACTCCTGCGTGTAAACCAGAAACGGTGTGTGTGTGCGTGTGTCACTCAGAGCGAGGGGCAGAGGGAGGAATGACTGCAAAGCGGGGTTATAAATACGGTTATAATGCAGAGAGGAAAGTCGTGGCGAAGAGACCGGCCGGTTTGTGACTTGTTAATTCTTCCCCACCTACAGACTCTCTCATTAAATACCAAGCCACGAGTGGCTAATGCAAAATACAGAGGGCTGCAAATTTAGTGCGAGTTGCGCGAACTGCTTCAAAACACTAACAAGTTTGTAATGTTTTCTGTCACGGGGGAAAAAAAAAGAGCGAGAGAGCGTGTACCATTAAAATTTAAGATAAACAAGATGCAGGGATATTTCTGTTGGTGAAGTTACTCTCATTAGTCCTAACAATGTCTCACCATTAGACAAGGCTGGAGTCAGCCTCAGTCTCAAGATTTCAGATCTGCAAGCTTTTTTTTTTTTTTCCCCCGCATGCACATTACATTTCTGTCATGCTTTGCAGCAGAACACGATATCCCCAAAGAACCCCAAGAAGAAAAAAAATACTCTGACAGCAACCATTAGTTAAGAGTGCAATGAATAAACCCCTTGCACAAGAGTATCAGGACTAATTAAGATTCTGTTTAGCAGCCCTGGATGGAATGTTAATGTAGCTTTGAGTAACTGGGAATAAGCAGGGGGGAAAACTGCATTTTAAGAGGAATGCTGGGGTGATAACATCTCTCACTTCTTCTGTCCAAGGTCTGCCCAAGCCTGTTACAAAGTCATTATCTCAAATTACTCCTGTACTTCATTTTTAGAAGGTTTGGGCAAGATCCCCTGGCGTTGAAGCGCTGCCTAGAGCCTCACAAAGCCAATACTCTCTAAGGGGATAAAGGCTGAATCAACCCACTATCTCTGCCTTCGAGAGTTTGCTGGTACCAGTTCCTTGGACAAATACAGCCAGGATTCTGGAGGCAGATTAGGATCTATTGCTGGCGTCTCCTCGCAAATCCCTAAAGGGTTTTTGACCCTTTGAAGTTTCGTCTATTTTGCTTACACAGAAGTTTACATGATTAAGTCAGGATTTTACAAGGCTCAACAAGGCAAATTTAGTCACCTCGGAACACTCAACACCAAAAAAAAAAAGTAAAATATTCAGTTGTCCTGCCACTCGTTTAACTCCAGAAATACTAGCATACTGTGATATTTACAGTGATTAGTTTAATAAAGGAGAAAAATATCTGCAAGATTGCTCCAGCAGGGCAGGGTAAAAAAATCTCTTTCCCCCACTGAATTGTTGTTGTTATTATTATTATTACTATTACTATTATTTATTTTTTCAGCCGTTGATAAAGTATTTCCCCCTCTCTGCTCCCGATGATCATAAATGTAGCTACGTTTCTCGGAGAGTGGATAACATTTCCCAAAGTCCTTTCCAGTCTTTCTAACATTTCCAGCCTGCCTTTCCTCCTCCTTATCCAGGCGGTTGCATTTTTTCACCGTAGAGCAACAAGCCCGCCTAATCCTTCTCTCTGAAGTTAACTTTTGAAAACGCTTTAGTTATTAAAAGCAGGCTCGCATAATGCAAATCTTTGCTTGGAAGGAGAGGGCTGGGAATTGACAGCATAAACAGGAGAGGAGGAGCAGAGCTCTTTCTCAGGGAATAGCTACCTATTTAAAGAAGTCCCCTGCAATCAGAGAGGAAGGGCTGTAGCTAGAGACTGCGGTTGCATCTGGCCCACCATACTTGCATTGCCTTTTGTGGCATACGAACAATCTTTTTTTCTCTTTCTTTCTCCCTTTCCCTCTTCCTCTCTCCCACCAGAGGGAAAATTGCTCTGCTAACAGGTTACTTCTGCGGAGTAATTTTCTACAAAGGAAGGAATGACCCGTTCAGGCTCTGAATAATAATAATAATTAATAATATGATAAATAAATAAATAAATAAACAGACCTGGCAGGCTGGAAAGTTTCTGTAGCTGCATCAGTGAGTTGCAGGGCCAAGAAGAGCAATCGAGTGAGCTGCAGATTTCTCTTCCTCAATTGATTTATAATTGATGAACGGATTTTCTTGTGCAGCTGCCGCGTGGTTAAAAACTATTGAAGAGGTAGGTGTCCTGGGAGGTGTTATTTTGTAAGGGAGACAGTTAGGAGTAACTGGGTGCGTTTATCAGCTGGAGATCTGAGCAAGCAACATGATTACATTAGCTGTTAGTGGCTAGGATTCAACTTTCCGTAGGCCTCCAGCACCTGCAGTCTCACAGGTGACTCACATGGAAATGGTTCGTGCTGGCTGCTGGCCGCGTCGGGGCACACCGGGGCACTGATCTGGTGCAGAGCTGCCCATTGATTTCGTCGAGGAGTGCCGTGCCTGTCTCAATGTCACACCGTGCAACGCCGCCATTCTGGCAGAATCTGTCACATCTGGTTTTGTAAGAGAATGGGGGAGCAATATCTTGCAGCATTCCTTTCTCTTGCACATTTTAAGGAAGTGGAAGGGATTTTCATGCCCTTTAAGATGGGCATGTTTCCGATTTCTGCTACGACTATCCCCCTTCCCTGTAGGGATGTATCTAGTAGCTAAAACATTTGCAGTGTGTCTTAAAGAGAGAGAAGCTTTAAAATGGGTACCAAGAGATATGCAAAGCTGTTACCGTGCCTCTGGATCGTGGGTGTTTACCACAGCTCTGGATGAACTTTAGGACCAGGTCCCTGGGCGGGGGGAGGGTGTTTTCCATATGTTCTGGATTCACATCATAAACCACCTGGGCTTCAGTGTGGTACCTTGTCTTTTTGTTGCTCTGCGGGAAAAAAAAAAAAAGTCTTCAGAAAGGACAGGCCTCCCTCCACCCTTTGTAAAGCGGCTTAGGGCTATATTTAAGAAGGGGACAAGACGGAAATGGAAAAGTCCTATTCAGCTTCTTAACTTGAGATCACTCGGCTTCAGCATTGTGCTCTTTTTTGGTTTTTTGGACCTTAAACTCACCCTAGAAATCATGTACTGTCTATCCTTACGTCTAGAAAGTCTCCAGCTTTCTCAGAGGTGAGGAGATACGCCTAAACATGCTTGGGAGCTGACACCAGCATGCCCCCACTCCAGGTCCTTGAAGGGCTCAGGCTGGTGCGCCCTCCCAAGCAGGCCTAAAACCCCAGCTGCTCACAGGAGGTGGTTACCCTTGCCTTCTCCAATGGTGTTGTTCCTGCTGGTGACAGCACAGCACAAACCCAAGGCGAAACCTTTAGAGAGGGGACAGAAATCTGTTCCCAGCAGAGTGAATTAATGGCTGGGCAACACAGACATGTCACTGTGATGCCTCTCACTCTCCAGCGCCGTGTCCCTCAACTCCTCTTTCTGCACAGGCCCATCAAGGGGAAGGGGAGTGAGACCCCCCCTCTTCCCCCTTCTTCACCTGTCTGTGAGAGAGGGGGCACAGAGACTTTCCTATAGAGGCAGACTCCAGCATGTGGGCATTATCTTCCTCGATCTTTGAGCTCTGTGTGCGTGGGTGTGTGTGTGTGGAGCAGATTTAAGCCATATTTTGCCACTTTTTGTATTTCCTATCGGATACCTGCACACAGGGGAGGTGGCTTTGTGCCCAGGGAGAGAGCTGCTCCTGATGCAGCCCCCTGCAGGCAAGGGGCTGGGGGGGCAGCTGCCGAACGCAGGTGAGGCTCAGTCCCGCCGACTGGGTGGCAAGAAGGAGTGTGAGGGGAAAGCTATGGGATTTAATTCCTGTCTTTCTCTTCCTGCTTGGTCTTCCCCTGGGTGGGAAGAATCTTATTCTCAGCACATGTTTCTTCTTGGACCCCCCCCCTCCCTCCAAACAAACCCAAAACCTCCAGTGCTGTGCTCAGCTCTATCCGTTTCTACGCATCATGATATTTTCTTCTTTCCCCCTCCCGCCCCGGATTTTCATTTGTCTTCTGATTTTTGAACTTCTTTCATGCAGAGTTTTACACTGTAAGTCTGGGAGAGAGGGATTCATTTATAAAACAATGAAATATGGAATACTTACCTTATTACTCAGTTCCAGGATCTGGGGCTCTGAAGGAAAAAACACCCAACCAAACAAATATAACATTTCTGATAAAACACTGAAATCTCACTTGACTTTAAAATATTATTATTGTCAGCAAAGTGACTGCATAATTACATTTCTATTTCTCCATGTTTAGTTGGTGTTAATGTCTGTAAGCTAGATCTTCTTGCTTCATTGACCCACATACCTTTTTAAAATTTCTCATTAGAGCTGCAAAATGCAGTTACGGAGAAATAAAAATCTTCCTCCTTTGGATTTTTTCATAGTAAATAATTTGACTTGCAGAATATTATTAGTGAACATTTAAGAACACATTATTTAGCTTTCTTACGCTGAATTTAGAAAGTTTGTCATTACAAATAAGTTGTTATATTTTTTCACAACTGTTCCAAAAAACTATACAGCAGAATCCTTCAAACTGCCTTTGTGCAAAGCTCCTTCTGAAGTACAGACAAGCATATCATTCTGCTTCATCTGACTTTAGTGGGAGTTAAGTACTCAAGAAATAGCATTCAAATGAAATTTTCTTTATATGTAATAGCAAGAATGAAATTATAATCCTGCAATTGACATAACAGGAAAAAAATTTACGCAAACTAATAAACAGAAGAAACTACTCAGTTAAAAGCACAACTTTTTGCATATTTTAGAGGACTAGAAACTATAAAAATGTCTGTGGAAATATGGTCCATAATATCCTTGAAAAATCCATACAGCTGAGTCCAATTTCTGTTATTGAATCCAGTCCTAAAAAAAGTGGTAAAGTTGAACTATTCATCCTTAAGTTATTTTATGTAGTGTGCGTATAAGCTTATTTTTATTAATGGAGTAGGTTTGTGATTCTGAAGATAATAAGTCACAGTGTAAATCCATAGTAAACTTGTTTTCAAGCTAATGAAAGGACTGGACAGCGGATAAATCTGTGCATTTTGTCTCTGTATTTTTTTCCCTTTTTTTTTATTCTGATCCATTCTATAATGCCTGAGAATATTAAGCATGAATGCATTAGGTGCTTGTGTGAGTCAGTGGGAAATACGGCTTCAGTCATCGTCTTCCTTTTGGTTCCATTATTACACTTTCATTAGAATATTATAATGTGAAAGTGTGTAACGAATATACAGCAAAAAATCAGTTGTGAGAAACAGCCTCTTTTAAAACATGTCAAATCACTCANTTGTGTGAGTCAGTGGGAAATATGGCTTCAGTCATCGTCTTCCTTTTGGTTCCATTATTACACTTTCATTAGAATATTATAATGTGAAAGTGTGTAACGAATATACAGCAAAAAATCAGTTGTGAGAAACAGCCTCTTTTAAAACATGTCAAATCACTCATTAATACTGAGAAAACAGTTTCTAACATTTTCTTGTTGTGAATTGGCTATTTTTGCATTTAAAGATAATAAGTTCTAAAATCCAAGATCTAAAATGGACAGATTGAGTACAAGCCTATTCAATTAAACAGAATAATTTTTTTTGTAAATGCCATCTTTTTAGCAAAAGTTGCTACCATGTAGTACCATGTACATCTACCTTTGTACAGAATGAAGAGAAGTTCAGTAGAAAAAACTTGTGTGGTCATATAAATAATTACCTTTTTTTGTAATACTTGTGCATAAGAGGACAAAATATAGATCCCACAGACATTATTTATGTGATACGCACACCTCCAACTGCTTGAATTTAAAGGCTAAAGAAGTCAAATGTATGTTTTCTTAAATATTGTTTTTTAAAATACCGTAATACATAGGATCATCTAAATCAGGTCATGTAGTGGAGGACCAAACTGCACGTGCTTCTGGAGCCCCAGACTGTGATGATCATGCCTCCAAAGCACCCTCAGCCTATGGCAAGGAAGGCTATTGTCTTGAGCTGGAGCTCAGGGGGTCTGAGGCTTTTCTTGCAGAAATCTACTGTGAGGCACTCCTCCATCTCCAGCTCTGCGCCATAGCTTCTCTCCCAGTCTGTGATTCCAGATGCAGCTGGTTAGTAGATCACAGATCAGGTCAGGCAATTGCATTTGATGTGTGGGGGTCATATGTAAGACCCATATGTAAGAGAGGAGGTGGAGCGAGTGGGGGTGGGGGTGGGGGAGAGAGAGAGAGAAAATAGCATTGCCTTGCAAATGTGTGAGGCACAAGCACAGTAAAAGGAAGATGTGTTTGGAATCAGACGGTACAGAATGTGTGAGATCTGATATTTCCTTATATATGTTATTTCCATTTTTTTTTAAAAAGGTAAAAATAAGTTGTGCTGTAACTACCTCTCACCATCTATCACCATCGGTAAGAATCCAGCATTTTTTGTGTAAGCCCCATCAACTGAACTGCGTGACCAATATGGCAGGTTGAGTCAGGCTGGGAGGAGCAGGGAGCTTGCTGGCTGCCGGCAGCCTAGCCTAGCCTAGCCTACCTACCTTCTTTTCACCTCAGTTGCCAAAGCCATCAGATACTTCTGGAACAGCATCTACTGGTGGCAGAGAAAGACTTCTTGTTTCCTGTCAGACAGACTTAGCCATCACGGCAATTAGCTGATGTAGGGAATAAAGAGGGCAGCTCTTATGACCTACATTGAAGGTGGGAAAGTAAATACCTGATATTTAGAACACTTACAAGAGAAGTGTGCTGGTTTTGTACACAGGAGAGAGGAGGAAAAAACCAAATTTGTACCCAAATCAGAGCTTTAGAATGTGCAGCCAGGATTTGTCTGCATCCTGAGATGCAGCTATCAACTTGTAACATAATGTCGGCAATGCCCAAGTTAAAGGAAAACTATATGTTTATAAAATATATTCTAGCTTAAAAGTGTGACATCACATTACTGTAGCTCTGCAGAATTACATGTTAAGCATATTAATCTCTTCAAATATGTTAATAATCCATGAATCAATACATAAGGATCTATGAGCTGACTTTAAGGGAACATGGTTGCCTTTATCTAAGAATGTAAACACACTTAGAGGTGTAATAGGTAACTATGATGAGGTTAGGCTTTCCGTCCATTCATTTAAGATTTATGCATACAACTGCTGTTATAGTCTGTAAGCTTCTCCTGTATGAATCCCTTGAAAGGAAACCAAAATCTTCAGATAAAATAATGTATATATTCTTTATCCAACTATCCAGACTATTTATTGACATGTATAAAGAGAATGGGATAGACTTCATAGTAATTTGAGAAAGAGTTCTAAATAAGGGTTTTTTTTTGCCTAGTTGTCAATAAATCAGTCTTTGCAGTGATAAATAACTATGTACAGTGGGATTTCAACAAATGCATTAAAGATACGACCTTTAAGAGGAACCAGGAACACTGTAAGGTGTTCGAGCAATTTTCTTCTCAGAACCTTAAGAGCATTTACGTTTTTACGTCAGTATTAAGTATACCTTGGGTGAAAATAGTCACTGGTATTACTCAAAAGAGGTTGGTGAATTTACTAGGAGGAATTTGGCCTGATGAGTTTAATGGGAATTTAACACGAGAAGCATATCATGTGTTTGACATGACTACATACGAACACGGGTAAACAGAAACACTTTGAAATGCATGAGAAATAATAATGATAGCAGATAATTAAAAATAGGTAACATTCGAAATGAACTTTTATACGTATATATATGCTACAGATGGAGCTGGAAATGAGATCTCTATTTAAAGATGGATACCATTTTCTTATGTAAGATTCTGGTGTGTTTCTTACTGTTAGATGTAATTGTTCATACAAAAATTTTTATGACTGATGCCTGTCTGCTTCACACTGCAGATACTGCTTTTATATAAAAAGAAAACTTCAGCAAAACAGTTTAACTGTTTCCAGGAATGATGATAGGGAGAAATTATTTGGTTTGTGAATGTTAAAAATCTGTGTGACCTTATTGAATAAACTGCTTTACAGTAAATGATGTAAATTTAGGAAGGAGGGTATATTGAGGACAGAAAGATGTGCATTTCTCTGCTTTGCCTATAAAAATACACACCTATTTGGCAGAGTTATCATTGGGTATACTTGGTATAATAGCTTGTAGTCCAATTCTTTGAAGATTTCATCTGTAGCGTGCATGTTCAAGGCTGGCAATCTCAGAGTAGAGCTAAGCATGTCATTCCCTGTAATTGTTCCTCTTATATGCCTCAGTAACTCTAGAAGCGAGGGCAAGAAGACTGTCTTTTTTCCTTTCTCATTCCTCCTTCATTGCTGTCCACATCACTTCGGAGCAGTCTGAAGAAGGACAGATTAATCAGCCTTGAATAAAAGTCTGAGTAGGGAGCAGAGCGGGAACAGGGTCAGGTATCAGCAGGACTTAGGATCTGAAGGAGGCAGCAACAGGCTCTGGAAGAGGTCATGCACAAGGTCAGGCGGTAGAAACAAAAGAAATCAGGAAGAGAGGTGAAAACAGCAGAGGAAAATATAGGGGCAGAATACGACAGGTTAGAAAAGACCTTAAAAGGTCTACAGTCACTAAAACACATCATCTTCCAGAACCTGAGGTAGGACCTAGGATTTCTGTTTTTCAAGGTTCCTCTGTTTCTTGCTAAAGAACCAGGACATCACCAGCAGCATAAATCTCTCGTTCCCCATAGCAGTGGGTCCACAATCACTGCTGATTATTCCCTTGTTTCAGGTGATAAACATCTGCTGGAATTGAGATTCCAGCGCCATTGTCCACAATGTGAGAATTGGAAAGATTTCATAGGATTAATACTTTTGTCAGACTAAGAAACAAAGAAGTGATTACCTTTTTTCTTTCCTGGGCCCTGTATCATCCCACTTGCTTGTCTGCTGGACAGGCAGGTCTCTGAGAATCTCTGTTTCAAAAATCAGCATTTACTTGTGGATTTCCTAACTTTTCAGCATTGGGCCTTGCAGCCCTGAAGTTTTTCTTAAATTTGATTCTCAAGTGCGGGAAGTGATAGAAGAAAATGACACAACTGGGCTTTTTGTCACTCATCATCCATATTATGACTGTTCATAAACATGTGTGTGCATGCGTGAATGTACACCTACTTATATGTGCTTTATATATGCGTACGTATGTTGTTATGTGCTGTCTCTTTCCATATGTCTTTTGTGGGCTGAAGATGGAATAAAGAGTAGGAGAGAGTTACATAATCCTAGAAACAGTTACTCTGGTGAAGTAATTTACCTTGTTTGAGCGAGGACCGCCAAATCTAGCATAAGAATTTGTGACGTTGATGTTATTCAGATGTGAGAGTTTCTAGGATTGCAGCTATCGGCTGTAGCTATTTAGAGACTTTCTGTTTCTTCCAGCAGTGTTAGTGCTCCAATATGCTGTAACTAACTGATTGCAGCAAGGCTCCATGCTAAATTTATATATACAGAGCTCCCATATCTGTCCAAACATGTATGCAGATAGCTAGTGTCAATGCAGGCACCGAGCCATTTGGAAGTTTAAAGTTACTGGTTTACATTAATATTTGCAGGATTTGAGCCTCAGTTATTTTGTTGTCTTCCTAAGTGGGAAAGGGATATGGGCAAGTCGGGGCTAAACTGCCAGATGTGTTAGTCCTGCCAAAGCATTTGTAGTGTATCTAATGCTTTTCTTGAGCCAGTTGGTCAGTCTGTCAGTGATTCTCCCCACAAAATTTACTCCTAGGAAGGAAAATAAACTCAAGAATTCAGCAGCAGAAAGGATATGTAAGAGAGAAGAATATACTTTTCTCTTGCTTCCTTTCAGCTACTCCAGAGAAATACTACATGGCATAATGCATATAAAGTAACAAACATCTAACGCTTGATGCCTTCCAAGAAGTAATGAAATGGAACAATGGGAAATCATATGAAGGAAAATTTTAAGGATCTCTCTGTTCCCAGCTATGCAGATTAATAATCACACCAGCAAGAATTCAGATCTCTGGTTTCCGTATATGTGTACACACATCCCCATTTCTCCCTGTATTTCACATACATGAGCGTGCGGGTGTGTGCACACACACACTTCTCTCTCGTATAATGGAGACTGCTACTTATGCACATACGCAGGTAAGTTTAACCTCAGATGTTTTATTTCAGAATGTTTGGTAATCTTTGCTTAATATTTATGATACCAGAAGAGTTATTTCAAAACATTTTTGCAATGGTCAATCAACAGTGCTAAAGAAACTGTATTACGACATGTAAAACCTGTCAATCTAGGATAATTTAGGTTTCAGATTAGAAGAGCATCTTTATCTAAAAATAATGCCATTTTCATGAAGGCAATTCAAACTTGCTTGAACAGGCCTGAGCCCAATAAAATTTCTGTGACTTTACAGTTAAAAATTTCTCACTTTAATGTGCCCCTGTCTTGCCAGCAGCTGTGTGTTGTGCTTCTTTGACATCATATAATAGAATTTCATGTTTTGGAAAATGGTAAAATGTTGTCTGGATATGGGAAGAATTGAGAAAATAAGCAAGTCAAATTTAGGGATATCTCCTCTGCCCTAGCGACTGACTCACCATGCTGCACAGGATGGTGACCTCAACTGCTTATGCCCACCACAACTTTGCCTCAGACGGGGACTGAGGCACTGCGGTACACTGAAGGAGCTCCGTTCTGTTTGCCCTGTTGTTTGCCACCATGTTAAATCAGGGGATGTAGCATCCGAGGGTGAAGCTGGCTGCTGCTGTCTGGAGATGCTTTTCTTTCCACTGAAATCGCAGGATAAAAAGCAGTATTAGGCTGAGCAAATCCCACACTTGTGAAGAATTGTGCTCAGGTTTGGCTCTAAGCAGGCAGTATTTTGTTTGGCATCATTAAAAACAAAAGAAAAAAGGCGCAGGGACCCAAACTGTGTAGGACTTCACACTAGAAATTCAGAGGATTTTTTTTCAGGATGCCTGAGGACATCCATATGGGCTGATGGAGGTCCAGGGAGAATTCAGCTTTGTCTTCCCAAGGCTGAGGAGCTTGTGCCTGACGCGGGGAACTGGGGGCCAGCTCCGGGGAGCCAGGGGTGTGGATCTTGCTCCATCCGGAGGGATGGGGCGGTCGTCGCCGCATCATCTGTTTGCAGCAGTGTCGTACTCGGTTTCACTTTCACCCTCCCAAGTGCATTCCTCTAGCAATCCCCTGCCCCAGGCAGCTGTTTATTTTGCCTTTGTCTGTAAGTCAGCCTTTTTAAAAAAAAGAAAAGAAAAGAAAAGAAGAAAATTATTAAAATGATAGATAATGTCTCATAAGGGTCCACTAGAATGTTTTGCTTAAATATCTCTGGATTTTATAGGCTGATCTTTACAGACATTAATAGTGCTTTACACAACTGGTTTTCAAAGGTCAGAGTGAGTATTGAGGACGTTTACATTATATTGTTACAATAGCCCCTTATAGGCAAAAAATGAAAATTAACAGAAGCTAAGCAATGCGTAAAAAACCCCAAACTTAATACTGTTAGAAAGTGTCTTAAATATCACCAGAACCCTGTGAGCCTTGAGAAATACAAAAGGAAAAAAAAATAGGATCAATTAGATACAGTATTTTGTGCTTTTCCGTTGGAATTTGGTGACACTTGTATTTTTTAGTTACTTTTTACAGTCTGCTTTGTTACTGATAGAGATGGGTTCTTCATTATTTCAGGTTAAGCAACAAACCACTATCAAACCCAGGGGCATAATGTGCAGTAGCTAAATGTGACGCTTCTTCAGACTTTTTCCAATTGATTAAATCAAGTGGATTGTCCCCATTTGCAGACCTTACCAAAAGTTCACTGAAATTGTCAGAAAATCTCCCTTTTATTTAATTAAGATGTGGATGAAGTTGCAAGTGGAGGTATTTTTTCATATTCAAAAATGTTTGATAAGAAGAATTTATGCTGTGGCTTTTCAAACCCTTTCTTGGCTCTAGAAGATGAAGTGGCTAATGCCTTGAGCATTTAAACTATTCAAGATGGACAATATACTCAATCAAATTAATCTATTTTACTTGTCAATGATAGATGAAGATATTTATGCACACTATTATTTTTTGAGGTTGCTTGTTGAATAGTTTTATGAGTGCCTTTAAACAATAACCTGAACACAAATGTGATTATTCAGTGTATTGTTTGATAGTACTAAATTCTTACCAGAACCATGCGACTGAACATCAAAGTGACTTGACAGTGCTTTTGGTGTTTTAGTTGAACTCAGTTTACCCTGAGGTTTTATTTGTTGTTGCTCATCCATTTATTTCGTTGCCCCCTCCCCTCCTTCTTTATTCCTGCAAAAGAATACCAAGTCTACTTTGATCATTTGGCCAAAAATATTTACTGCATGGATTACCTTATGAATTGATTATATCTGTAGCTAAAGAGGGAGGGTGAATTCCCAGAAAGTTAATATTTCTTGTTAAGCAAATCTGGAATATAGATCAACTGCAAGTACCAAACACGATGAAAGCCAATCTGGAATTTCTTACATCTCCTCTAGTAAAATGTAAACAGATGCAAAATGTCCAACGTCATATTTTTGGTCACTTTTTCATGCCTGTTGTTACACCTAGACTGGCAACATCAGGATGGGTTTCCTAGATGCTGAGGATTCTACATTGTGCAGCTTCAAGATTTTGTTTTGAAGAACATTACCTAACCTACAACCACTCTGGAATAACCCTTTGAGCTTTATAGCCGTTAGAATAGGACATTAAGAAGGTCCTGATGGCAAAATAAATTAACTTAGTTTACTTATTTAGCTTAATAATTTGTATGTATTTGGTTGAGGTGAGACATCGAAAATAGCTCAGTTAATCCATGCCTTGATTTAATGTCTTTAGAGTTTTGTAGTAATAACAACAGTAAAAAATAAAACACTCGGAGAATTTCCTCTGTAAATTGAACTTTTGAGTAAGTTTACTTCCTAGCTAAATTTTACTTAGAGAGTTGCTTTCCTTTCAGGACAATCATCTTTCAGTAAATTCACATAGGAATATTAGTCTTATTTCATTTAATCACCAAATCCTAACAACTAAGTATTCACTTCATTAAAGGCACTCAAAAATTCTGGCCAGCTGTTTCCTGCCACTTGGCTGAGGACAAGGTGGAGAAAGACAAGCAATTCAATCCTTGGTAACTCTCAGTTGTGTTCAATGTAATTCTGCAACATAATTATACTTTCATCATTTTATTCCTAAACTAGAATCTGAATCTAAGGTGGGTTCTGTGACTTATGGGCTTAAATTCTGACATGTTTAAATTCATGTTGTACACATGAAAATTTCCAGAGATTTTAGTAATCGTCTTAGGCTAATTCTTTGTTTTGTCAACTGTGCTTTCTCTTCCCTCCCCCCCACCTGTTTTTTTAAAGCATTTTAAATCACAGTAGTCAAATGGATTGAAGAGGGAGGTATAATTAACATACTAGTTGTATATGCAAATGACGGATTGGTTACTTGCTCTATTCCTGGAAAACTGTTTCCTGTTCTGGTTCAAATACAAAATTCTGGTAAATTAAGAACTCTTTGTCAAAGATCAAGGTGACTACAGTATGATGTTTTTAAAGCTGGTAGTAATTTTTATGCACTGAAGGTAAAAAGAAATACTGATTACAGCTGAAGAGTGAGCTTAAAAATATCTATTTGATTGTATGAACTGGCAAGCCTCTTGCCCGTCAAAGTAAGTGCTAAGATATCAAATCATAAATCAATATTCCAAGCCCAGAATCTAAGCAGACATAAATCAAGGAAGTTACAGGAACTTCGGCTAAGCCATGCTTATTTATACAGCTGAGTCTGGCTGTTAGGTGCTGCAAAAACAGCAAAGTTATCCAATTTGGTCATAATTCAGGAGAACTCTTGGAGAGAGATGTGCCTGGAAACAGAATTTAGCGTTCTGTACAGCCCATGGGGAAGATTAGATATGTCAGGATGGGCCCAAACCCCATCCACCAGCCCAGGAAACGCTGAGCAGGGCTGTGTGAAATCCTGCCCCTCCCTAGGGGGCAAGAAGCCCAGCCCGGCCCAGGCATCTGCACTCACTTGTGTACCACTGAGTTGTGTCGTCTCTCCAGTATAAGGCTGCTGCTGATTTTCTTTGGAAGAACGAGCAGGACAGTCTTTTCAATAAAGGAAGTCACCTGCCCAACAGCCTAACAGCTGCAGAGCCAGCAAACTTCTGCAAATTTTGTTCCGTCCTCTGTGTAAGTCTTGTCTCAGTTTAGTGTCCTAAACCCTTGAGCTGAGGGAGTAGGATGTATGGAGCTGTGTACCCTGCTCCCACTACATAGGTTAATTAATGGGATAAAGTGCATGCATTTTACCTTGCCTGGGGTTTTAAAATCAAGGCACAGCTTCTCGTGATGCTGTCAGCAGCTTGATTTTATTAGCACTTCTTGTGCGTACTCTGTGGGTTGTGATCTGAGTCAGGCAGCTCAGCCAGTAGGGACTCATTCATGGGGCAAGGAATACCACACACTTACTAGATGGGGTCACTCAGGGGAGTCAAACCTAGTTTGGGATTCCCAAAGGTTGGTAAGCAAGGTGCCCAGCTCCTCATCCCTGTGCAAACTGGAGCAAATCTGAGCACTGTAAGGTTCATGTTGCCTTCAGGGCTAGGCAGCAGCCAAAGAAAAGGTTTTGGATACAAATTTTGGACTTAATTTTGGCATAAACTCCACTTCAGGTGCTGTGTTCCTGATTAGCTTCCTCCTCTAAACACTTGCCCTAAAGAGGTCTTCAGCACATGCTTATAAGTTAGGCATCAATCTTAGATGTTGTCTTTGAACAAGGATGCTTTACTTGACTTGGTAAGTGTGACCAGTTACAGCCCTAGGTATGGATCTGAGAAGGTAACGTATTGATTTCTTCCTGATGCACTTTGTAAACTATTTGGCCTCATCTGCTTTTTAACTTTCTGTATATAATACTTGGGGTTGCTTTGCTTTTGACAATATGGATTTTGAGAAAGATTTTCTATTATTCAAATAATATGCAAATTCTGTTTGTTTTTCTCTCTTATATGGTGGAGATAGAAATTGTAGCACAGTGCTTTCATAGAAATTTGTGAGTAAGAATAATAAAGAAAGGAAAAGTAGGCAGGTGGTAGTCTGACACTACTGCATAGACATTTGTTCCTCTGTCATAGTAACTGAGCTTATACTTACCTGTTTGCAGTAAAGATAAGCATCATGGAGAAGTGAAACAGTATTTGCTCAATGTTTCTTTTCTCCCCAAATCCCATTGTAATGCTGTAATTTTTCCTATTGCTGCTGTTCATTTAATCAGTAACTTCATCTCAATGGGCTTTCATGCCCCGAAGAGATATACGGGCTTACAAGGATCAGATGGTGTAGGGATATAAAACTAGGAGACTTGCTGACTGCATAGATGAGCCAGAAAACTGCAAAACTGTCACCTGCAGTTTGCTAAAGACTAGCTAGTCTCAGAACTGAACATTCCCTTACTTTCCCAACAGGAAAGATAAAAATGCAAAAGTTTTGAATATGTCTTTTCTTTTTGGATCTTTCAGCTTCCCTGAAGGAAACTTCTCATCCGACATGAAGCTAACAATTGTGAAAAAAGCTAGTTTTGCTGCTAGATCCCTGAAGAAATTGAAGGAGGTTTAACAGCCTTCAGTAAGGTGTCAATTTTTTCTGTACAATGTAGGGGGATGGTTAGACACCGCAGCTTCACCCTCACCGCAGCCAATGAGTGGATCCAAAACCTGACCTGGAAAAACAGAGGGAGTGAGATGCCACTCCTTATTTTCTAAAACGCAGGCTGAGAAGGTAAACGGTACCTGCGCAACTTCCAGTAACTCTGTGCTAAATTTATGGCCTCTGACTAAGCATTGTGTCCTGCCAAGGAGGAGACAGCTTTTGGTACGCACAGCGGGGCTGTGGATGTCTGCGAAGCTCCACTGCGAAACGTTCAGATCCCCACAGATTTTTTTGTTCTACCTTTGATATCTTACTGACAGACATCAAAGTCTGAGATAATCACCCTGAGATCCTTTTATAGTCAGTAGTGGGACAAACTGCGTCCCTGGAGCCTTAGCTAAAGGCCTGAGGACTTAGGTGCATGCAGTTATCTAGAAGCATGAGGAAGCACTTAAGGCACATACATTATTTTATAGAGCTAGGTCTTAGTCTTGTCCTCAGAAATTACAAGCACAGACAAAGCTACTTATCCCTTTCTAGGCTACTTCTGTCCTGAACTACAGGGGTCTGTGAGATAGGTCAGCTTCTCTTCTCATTCACTTCGTGACTTCTGATAAGACTCCCACCTGGAACAAAGGTAAAAGATAAAGATGTCATTAAAATCTGCAAGTAGTTGGTATACCAAGGCTGCTTAAAAGCTGGCAGATGTCAGATTTCACGATGAGAAGCCTACCAGAGTAACAGAGACAGAACAGAGTTCTTGGCAAAATTAGAAAAATGAAAGAAAAAAAATTATTAAGATAAATGCTTGCATTTTCATGATTAATCTAGTAGACTAAAGAAAGTTTTGCTTTTCTGGGTTGAATTCGTTTTAATATTCATTTGAGTTTGGCTTCAGTAACAAAGTGAAAGCAAAAAAATCCCCAAAACAACCTGCCTCAGATAATTTTTATGTGTGCAAAACTGTTGAATCTCTCACTCTTTGTTCCTCCAAGCAAAGGAAGGTGGTCCTGTTTGGCTGATAGGTGAGTCAAATTCAGTGGGTGCAAAGAAAACTTGTAGAGGCCTGTGCAGGATAACTACTTTTTACCATGCTTGTCACCATGCCACTCACTATCTGCGTGGAATGATCTATTGCTGCTGCTGTTGCTGACCCAATATTTTATTTTTTTTTCCCCCCACATGCTTTTCCTGCCCAATGGCATCTGTTTTTGTTCAGAGAGGCCTATGTCTTCCCTCACCTTGATGCTCCATTGCTGTCTCTTTCTGGCAAAGAACTCAAAAGATTTGGCCGGAAGGTTGCACTCAATCAATCCTCTCTTTAGGGTGTCCTAGAAGCGTTTTCTTGGATCACCATTGCTTCCTCTTTCTACACTCCAGTTCCCTGCATAGGAGGTACTTGAACATATGTACATCATTGATCCAAGCCATATGTCCAGCCCATTACACGTGGGCGTTCCATGTGGATAAGCTGCAGGAATTCATCACTGGTCAGCTTAGTGTAGCATCTGACTTGGAGCAAGACACATAGGTGCCTCTGGTGGAACTTCTCCAGCTGGCAGATGTGCTTGCTATACTATGTCAAAATCTTGTGTCTGTTCAGCACAACAGCCTCATACAATTTTAGTCTGCATTGTAGATGTATCTGAAACTGATTCCGTATTTGGTTAGTAAACCTAGCAGAAAACTCCCCTAGTTCATGAATGCAGGAAGCTACCTCTCCATCAACACTGGCACAGTCATTCGAAATAATTTCAATGTAAGTGAACTCAAGTGCAACAAACAGCTCAGTCTCACTGTGTTTAGTGGAAAGGACAGCATGTTCTCTGTGTTGATTGACACACCAGCTCAGTTTTTCTCAAATTTATGATTAGTCTGATTTTTTTTAATTTGTTGTGGAAGTAGCATATCTGTACTTTAAGAAGATTTGAAGATCTTGACTGATGTGAGCCACCGTTGTGTAATGATGAGCATACCGACATTCTTGTGTACTCTGCTTGGTAACCTTAGGCCTGTTGTACAGTATTCCTGCAGCTCAAAAGTGAGTCCTGATGTTTAGGCTGAGGTTGCATTCATTTTATCTGACACCTTGGAATAAAGTAATATTTTCTCAATTAAATGCATCAAGGACAACAGAGAACACCACTCCATTTCGTAAGCAGTGATTTACAAAAGCAAAGTAAGAGACAATCAGGGAGGGTCTGAATGGCATGCAGGTTAAATAGAAAAATAAAGGCAGAAGGAATATGAAGGAGAGAGGGGGAGAATGAAGTTGGAGAGAGGTGGACATGGATGGTATAAATGGACAATGAACACAAGGAGGAGGATGTTGAGGTCAAAAACTAAAGAAAGAAGCCTGTCATCATGGGCCTTAACAGAGGAGTGAATGAAACTACTTCACAACAGCCAAAGCACTGCATAAGCAAGAAGTTGCGCTCAAAACATGCCTAAGTGAAAATAAAGGGAGCTTCTGTTCTGGAGGTACTAGTGGTAACAGCCTCTCAGAAATATTACCCCAAAGGAAATGTTTAAGTATTGTGAATTAAAGATTCTTGTAAAAAGTAAACTAGATCATGTCCTGGTATAACAGTGGAGCAGTAAGTGATAGTGACCAGTTTGATTTTTTTCCTAAAATTAGGGGCTCAGTTCCATATATTCACTTCAACACTAAAGACTCTGTGGTGCAAAGCTTCTGTTTTATAATCTCTTTTATGCCAGATTTTCATGATATATTTACGAATTGAATGCCGGATTCATCACCACCTTAATTCGGATTCATGTCTGTGTATCTGATGGAATTGGATCAATGAATCTGGAGGAAGAAATGGATTGTGGTTTGTATGCTTAAATCTTTGGGTTTTTTATTTCCCCATTAGCACAAGTTTGTAAAAGGGCTTTGCAATTCAAGAACTGCTTGAAGTTCTGCAGAATTTGTACTATGGCTATGTCAAAGAACAGCTGACGTAATAACTCTTCACATGCATTGCCTTATCAGCAAAATATTCAAAAGTGCCTTAATGACAAATAAAACCAAACCAGTTGGCTTGGTCTCATTTGTTTTAAAAGATTGACAAGATAATACCATATTATGAAAATCTAACTAAAGGTTTGGAATAAATAATTATAATCTCCCTACAGGAGTTCCAGGGACTTTTTAAAGAAACAATGCTCTTGGATTACTAAACACTGATAGAAGTCTCAGTACTGTAAGCCACATGAAGAAAAGAAACCTCAAATTAAGAATGATAATTACAAAGAAAATACATTTTTTCTGTCTCTATTTTTCATAAAAAGATGTCAACTTGGCGATTTAAAAGGCATGAAAAAACGTTATCAGAATTTTTTCCCACATGAAATATTTGCATGGGAGATACAGATGCTAACAGCATGCAAGCACAGTGTTGTAGCATGCAACATCATGTAACAACCTTCTTTGAGGCAGCAGATGACTGCTTTCTACAGCAGTCTGATTTCAGAATTGTCCAGCTCTGCAATAGTCTTGCCTTTGTGATAGCAGAAAGGAAAAATCAAAATATATCTTTTCCATTTTCCCTTAGAATTTTTAATCATTCCTTGCAGAAGTTCAAGTGCTCAAAGAATAATTTGAAACTGTAATCTGAATCTATGGGAGGAAGTTTAAAGTATGTTGACCAAATTGTTCCATATTGCAGAAATCATACTATGATTGAAAAGGATGAAACAAAAATAATAACCCAAAGTGATCAAACCATGTCTCCTAAAGAAAGAATTCTAAATCCAGACACAAACACAGGGATAAGATAAGAAGTAAGAAAGTGAGATTGCACTGATTGCAGTGTGATTTGCAAGAGTAGCTACAAAGCAGCAACTTTCTTACTGTGGATTTGGGAGCCTTAACTTCAGGCATCTAAGTTTACAAAGGGCTACTACCTTGTTACAGGAAGCTGTTGTACGTGTTTATAGAGATCTCTGTAAGGATACATGTCTGAAAGGATGGCATTTTGTTTTGATTATTTGAAAACTTAGTAACCATGTCAAAATATTCTCAGACTGAATACCATAGACTCTAGATTAGGCATGGAGATATAAGGCCAGCTACTACATTCATTTTAATTTTGGGAAAACTGTAGGGTTGTTGGTAGGTTGATTTGAGTGAATTTTCAACAGATGAGAGTTTGATTAGTTTGGAATTAGAGTCTTGGGGTCCTAGCTGTAGCTTTTTTTTTTTATATTCCAAGTTGCTAAGGAATTACCCCAAAGCATTCATTGTTCACTTCGAATTTTCTATATTTTAAGTAACAAAAAGTGCAATTATAATGAAGCAATTGAGTAGTACAGCAGCCCGGTATGAATAACAGAGAAAGAATTCGAGTTATATACAAATCAATTTCCAAGATTTCCTCAATACCTTTGAAAATATAAAGTGAACTGTATATAATGTAAGAACTTTCCATGACAATTGTACAGGATGTAATATTTCTGTGAAACATACAAAAGGTCCACTTCACCTTACATCAAAGTAGGAAAATAAAACTTACTCTTACTATTTAGTGAAATTATTAATCATATACTACTTCCTTCATCTTGGTTTGATGGTATTTAAGTGGAATTTAATACTAATTTAAGGACACCTGAGCTTAGTGCAATGAATAATTTTAAGCTATCATCACCTCTAGTTATTTCAGTTTGGTTTCTTTTAGTGTAAGCTAATACCAATTCTGATTTTAGACAGAACTGACATATACAGGAGGTTTTTTAAGATCTACTTTATTTTAAAAATATTTCTTCTGAATTCTAAAACTATTTTGAAATTCTAGATTAATATTTAATCTTTAATGACCTGTACATGAAAGTCTAATGTTGTTATTTTGCCTGATTAAGAGGAATCATACTTTTTAAAACTAAGAGGCAGAAAAACATGGATATTTATGCCTTTAACAACTGGCATGCCCGAAGGGCCTCTTTTCAGAAAAAGTATGGCATCTCACTTACACTCTTTTTTGAAATGTATGTATATATTTATCACAGTTACTTAAGTGCTTTGTTTTAGCTAAGAGCAGGCTTGCTATACATCAGATGGGTTAGCTTTCTTTTTGGTAAAGCAGGAGGATGATGTCAAATTCAGACAAAACACTGGGAGCTAAATTATGACGTGTATTTCTTACCATTTGGGAAATGAAGTAATGTCTGTTTCTTACTATTTGGGAAACCTACCAGAAGAGTGGTGTGGGGTTTTTTTTCCTTTTTTTTCCCTCTGACTCGCTATGACAAATGGTGTTTGCTTTACTTGTGGATGCTACTGTGCTATGTTTCCTCCAGAATGAACTGGCCAGGGCTGGGGGCTGCCCTTTCCCTGGAGAGCCATGAGTGGCACAGCCTCGCTGTCCAAGTGTTTGGAGGGCATAAAGGAGTTTGTCCACTGGTGAGATGAGCAGGGAGCACACAGAGAGCAGGGCCTTGCAGGAGGCATGAAGAAAAGCTGCCGAAGGAGTCAGAGCAGCTCTTCTGCAGATTTAAATATGCAACGTACTGAAGCCGAGTCTGGAGGGCAGCACTGGAGTGCACGTATGTAGGGGTTCATAGGAATCTTTAATTTTATCTTGTCTTATTTTGGAATTTTTAATTTTACCTGTTCCAAAAGCGTCGTTGTCATTTGTCTGAATACAACAGTCATTTATGTTTAAATCCAACAAATACAAAATATATGTAAATACAACTTCCGAATTTATAACACCATTTGGTTTTGTACAGGTGCTTGCAGTTTTACCACAAAGCTTCTAAAGCTTCTGGTTGTGAAGATACCTTTAGAGTCCTAGTAGGAGCTTACAAACTGATGGAAGACTCAAGGTTTGACATTCAAATATAAATGAAAAGCCAAATGTATATTTTCAAAGAGAAAATGTGCTTAGCATTAGCGGCTGTTATTTTCAATTTTAAGCTTTGGAATTAAAAAACTCTGATGCTTTCTTAGGGTTTATGTATAATCTGTGGTTTGTTAACCAAAGCAAGAAAACTCGCAATTCCTGGCCTCCGCATTAGTTTTTTGTTCTCACACATGTAAAATATTTGGTTCATGAGTAAACTTTTTAATTTTCACTATTAGGCTTAGAGTCCTTCGCAGTTAGGATCTAGTTAATGTATGACTTGCAACTTAATCTTCTTGTTTCCTTTCAGTCTTAGTTCTTGGCATTTTTCTTTAAAATGAGTTAAAGTATAAGTCAACTGACATCATTCATAGGTACAAGGTAAAATAATCACATGAATCTGATTTTGACAGACATTTTCTTTTTGGATTGTTTTCCAGTATTTTGTTTTTACAAGTAACTAAACTGTATGTGCCCATCAAATGCTAAGGTCAAAGAAAAAGACAAGATTTTAAATTGGAGTTCAGTCGGCACACACATTCATGAAATGTGACTTTAATACACTACTCTATGTTTTTAAAAGAAATGATTGATAAAATAGTAGTTTGTTCTTTTCCCAGTAATCCTTCCTACCAGTGATTTGTTGCACATCTTACTTGTGGGTAATCTGGCTACTGGAATAAAGGCTAATGTACCCTTTGTACAGTATTTCATCTACAGGAGAAGTGTAATTTTTAAACTAGGTTCTACTACTTGCTGCTTTGTAATTTACACAAAAGTAGTAAAATGGTTTAATAGCAGAGTATTATGATATGTATCTTGTAGTAACATAACTTCATTACTTCTATGGTAATCCTGCAGAAAATTTGCAAATAACATAATTAAAATAAATACATTTCCCACTAAATTAGAGTGGGTTTTGTCATGTAGAAAAGGCCTGCACCTCCACAGGCCAAATAAACAGACTGACCTGATTTCCACAGATTTCTTTTTGTCCTCTGTGTTTTTTCAGAAGATTGCAACTGCCTCTCTCAGATACAGACACTGCTACAATAATCCATCCCTTTGTCACACTGAGATACAATCTTCATAGTATTTTGTGCAATGCTTTTTATGGGTGGCTTTGAACCATGCATTAAATGTGGTTCGAGGGAGTGGTGTTCCACCATCAACTTGGCTGTGCTTCTGCTGCAAGGTGCAGTATAAAACTCTTGGGTTTGACCTACATAGTCTAAAGAGAATGAGGTGGAAGAGCAATCTCTGTCAAAGGCTTTTTACATTGGATTTGCTTTTTAGCTTGGCCTACCTGCAAGTATTAGTCTTTGAGTCATGTGGAAGAACTTAGCTTTCCCCACACAGTTTTCTGCAGAGTGATGAGGGATTCAAATATAGTTCAGTGTTGGTCATTACTATGTTCCTGTATCAAGTGAGGATTTCTAATATGCATATTCCCTGGAGCAGTTTATTAGTGTTTACTTATACTTTAGAATAGAAGCGTGCCATTTAAATTGGCCTAAGTAAGTTGTGGAAGTACAAATAGATCTAACTTATACTGCTGACACCTAACAAGGGAATTTGCTTTCACCTTTTCGTATTTCACCAAGCTCTTTTCTCAAGTGACTCATAGCAATGTCAAATGAGGAAAGCACTATGTATTTTTGCAGACTCTGATACAGAGGGGGAAATGCTTTGAAGACTATTTGATTGCGAGACAGCTGTATTTGAACCTCCTAACAGCTCTAAGTGATGATCCTTAGAGAAAAAAGCAACTGGCACAAGCTGAGCACTGATTTTTTAAAGGACCTTTTTCCTGGGATACTTGCACTTAACTGAAGAACATGTTTCTAAGCCATTGGCCAAACACACACTGTGGGTTGTTGTAGATTCAGACTTCAGCCATAGTTAGTCTGAATGATATGTAATTTCACCCTAGTTCACACATTTGCTTTTAGAACAGAGTCCCACCTAGTCTGAATGATCTGCTTCCTAAGAGCCCTCAAGCTAAAGTACATTGATTCACAGCCTGGAGAAAAGGAGACTGAAGGGAGACCTTATCGCTCTCTACAAATACCCGAAAGGAGGTTGTAGTGAGGTGGATGTCGGTCTCTTGT
The DNA here is from genome assembly GCA_013398225.1 of Steatornis caripensis. NCBI lineage: Eukaryota > Metazoa > Chordata > Aves > Caprimulgiformes > Steatornithidae > Steatornis > Steatornis caripensis. The sequence goes on from VZSC01015414.1 coordinate 405,794, forward strand.
CCCGAGTAACAAGTGATAGGATGAGAGGAAATGGCCTCAAGTTGTGCCAGGGGAGATTTAAATTGGGCATTAGGAAAAATTTATTCACTGAAAGGGTTCTCGAGCATTGGAACAGGCTGCCCAGGGAAGTGGTTGATGTGGCAGTTTTAGGAACAAGGTTTAATGGTAGAGTTGGCAGTGTTAGGTTTGCAGTTGGACTAGATGATCTTAAAGGTCTTTTCTAACCTAAATGATGCTATGATTCTATGATTGTTGCACAATGAGTTTTGTAAAACCTTGGTTAAATATCTTGTGCATACTAATTCCCAAATACCTCCTCCTTCGTCATTGTTCAGGCTAGTCTATTATTTATTGGTAGCCACCATACACGCTAGCAATTTAAGAAAAAGATTCACAAATATTTTTCAGAACTTTCAAATGGCGGTCTGAATTTGATGCACTTACATCTTATATATTTGTGTTGCATAAACACCACTTTGAGCTAAGTTTTATTCCTGTAAGTGGTCACTATAATTAGAGAAGTGCAGTCGGGATTAATTTATTAAAGAAATAAAAGGCAATTTGATTTTGATGAAGGGAGAAAGAATCTGGCAAGATTATGTGATCCAATTACAGAAATAAGACTGTGTGGTGTGGGTGATCTGTCACTAACCTTTAATAACAAAGAGAAAAATGGTTGTTATGAGTATTCCATCAAATAGTCAATCTCAGCACAACTCATAGATCAAATACATCAATATGACTGTTCACTCAAAACTGCCAGATAGAAATCCGGTCAGTCATGATGATCTGCTTGTAGATGGTTCACTCTTACAGAATGCCCTGAAAGCGGCAATGGACAGGTGCCCTTCACCATGGAGAACTGTTCTGAGTGGTTTCACATGCAGTCTTTACTCTCTACTTGGGCTTATTAAGCATTACATTAAACTATCTGATGATAATGTGAGATGATCAAGCCTTAAACCTTAACACTAGGTTTTACAATACTGAGCTAAACACATCATCCTTATTTTGAATAAGATGTGCTGTTTACTGGCTTTCTTAGAAGAGATAAATACCTGGATGAAAACCAGGCAGTTTTAGTTTAGCCTGAGTTCAGCAGGGCTGATGATCAAAGGAACAAGTGTAACTCTATAATGCAAAAGGTCAGAATGAGTTAAAGTTTTGCCTTTGTAGTCTGCTTGCTTACATTTTGAGCGCAGTTCTTGAAAAACAATGCAGGTATCGAACTATTTCTCTCATTGTTCCCCCCTTATGTCCCCATGGCCCAAAAGACCCTTGCTAGCATTTATGCATGGTGTCAGTTTTAAACGACTGCAGGATTGCCTTATTTTTTGATGTTTCACAAATGATGTAGCAGAACCAGAATTATTTTAAATGTCATTCTCAATTTATTATGATATTTGCAAAATATGTTTGTTCATAGAATGTATGTACATAAGGCTATGTAAACCTTAACAATAATAGAGGATCCAACCGTCTCAGTTTTTGACAAATAGGTAAAGATAGGTTAAAAAAAGGTAAAAATTTATAAACTCCATGTAAAAACTGTAAAGAAAGAAGGCAAAATGCTGTTTTTCTAGGATTTTTATTCTAATAGTAACACATTGAATGCAAGTGTATCCTGCTAGAAAATTAATCTTAATTTAGAAATAACTTTTATAAGAAACATTACCTTTATTGCACTTGAACATTTTTAGGGAAAATTTTGAATTAACTTGTTCTTATTTTATTTAGAATTTCAATTTTTATTGTGTTTCTTTGGAAAATTGTACTGCTGAAAATCCACATTTTTATTTCTCCCTGTTTATTCTCCTTTTTTTGATAACAAATACAAAAAATTAAAAGCATGGAAATATTTATTTTCAAACGCCTATTTCTTTTTCTTCCCTTTTTCACTGTGGGAATTTCTAGATATTTTTCAAGATCAGAACAATCGCTGATAGGCAAAGGAGTAATGAAAATATACAATCTTATCTGTATCTTCATGAAATTTGAAGGAAAATGGGAAAAAATGGAATTATATAAATGAAAGAGAAAAACTTCTCTCAAAGATGTTTGTTTTATTATTTTGTGTTCTTGTGAAAGAAAAGAATCTTTTCTAAAAGAAAAGGAAATATTGCTTCACCACCATACAGTGATCTGAGAGTTCCCCACCTGGCTGTAATTGCTGTGTATTTAGTAGCTTCGTTGTATTTCTCTAATAGGGGCTTGCCTAGACTCCTGCCAAACATATATAAACTTCCAGTATTTCATCATTTTGTGACAGGGCATTCCACCGTAACTACATTGTTTCAGGAAAGTCCACCTTCTTTTCTTTGCCTTTAACCTTCCTCTTTCTACAAATATTTAGTGCTTCAGTTATTATAGCGCAAATGACAGTGAACTAGCCACCTCTTACCATACTTTCCATCGTAAAGATGATTTTATAATACCTTGCCATAGTTGTTTATTTTCCAAATTGAAGAAACTGAAGTGATCCTTATTGATCCATACCCTTGGTTGTCGCTCGCCTCTGAACCTTTCCCAATCCAGTGATCTCCTCCTGGACGTGGGGATACAAAAGCTTGTGCCATTCAAGATTTGAGCCAGTCTTCTGTTTACTGAGTGATGTAATAATAAACTTTTTGCCTTCTAATTCCTAGTGGTTGATTTGGCTTTTTGACTTCCAGAGTGCATCAAGTTGACGTTTTCATGGAATTTTCCATCATAACTCCAAGGTCTCTTACTTCATTGACAACTCAGGGACCATCCATTTATATGGAAAGGTAGGACTTATTTTGCCATAGACATCAGTCCAGGTTTATCAAAACTAAATTACATTTGTTGTTTTATTGCCCAGGCCCTGAATCCCATGAGGTCCTTTTGACGTTCTTAAGAGACGGCCCTTGTTTTACTATCCTTAATAGTGTCATAAGAAAATTTGTCACCTGATTATCCTTCTTCCAGGGACGTGAAAAGCATCAACCCTAGGGCAGATGACTCCATTGAAAAATACCCTTCTGTCATAAGAATTGACCATCTCTTCCTACTCTCTGTTTCCAGCACAGTAATACAGTATTTATCCATGCCATGATCCCTTTTATCTTGTGACTACATAGTTTCTCTGAAAATCTTTTGGACGTTCGTAGAAAATATCTTTATCTTCCTTTATCTATATTCTATTGTTGAACTCTTCAAAGAAGTGTCACATGACTAATTTTAAAATGATAATAAGCACTGAAAAGATAAATGAATTTTCTCCATGTTTCTCCAGAAGAAAACTTGGTACTTTTCCCATAAGATTCAATATGGTTACTAAAAAAAAAAAATATTGTGCATTTCAAATGCTTCTCATCATGCTTATATAGGCAGGGGCTTAAATTTAGAGTTTTTGATAGTCAATTATAATCATAGGCTGTTTCCTATCCTGTATGAAAATTCTGTTTGTTCTACTTAAGTGACTTATTTCTTATCAATTATTATCCCATGAAAAAACCTGAATAGAATGATTTCAGCTGATTTTTCTGTCTAACTATTAAAGAAAGGAAATATGAAACTGGACACAGTTCTTTAGGAGTAACGGGTAGAAGAAACTTCATCATAAAAATAGAAGTGTCATAAAGAGAGCAGAAAAGTGCAAGCTGGAATCTCTAAGTGTTAGAAACAGCTGCACACAAGTAGTGGGCAGAAGACTAATGTAAAACAGAAGTGGTGCAAATACAGCCAAGTATATTTAAAATTATAACTGAGATAGTTAAAGGATTTTCTGTAGGTCATCACTCATTGACAATTTCTAGAGAAAATCATGTGTTATTACAGTAATGGTAACATGAGAATGCAGTCTTTTCCAAGCTGACCATAACCAATTATGTTGTGCTTAGCATTCAGCTGTTTTCCTTTTTGCTTCACTTAAGAAACAACATCTGGAGGGCCTCATCAAATGAAGGTTAGATAATCTACTAATAAACTATTTAATTAGGAACTCGCCAGCAGGAAAAGTACTAAAGCTGTTATTTGTCTTTACTCACATTTATTAGTGAGAGAAAAGAAGACACAGTGGTTGCTGGAATATTTTACGTCTTTGAAAAAAATGCATTTAAGCCAAATTTAGTGCAGTTAGAAAAGACCAGCTAGGGAATCTGCAGTTACAATTTAAAATAGCACATTAACGCTGGAGAACAGTTTACCTAGCTTCTTTCTGCCTTTTGGATGATTTTGTCATTTTCTTCTCTGTTCTAAAAAGTTAAAAAACAATCATCAGATGCATTGCTTTTACACTGTATCATTCTGTCCTTTTCATACCAGCATCAGCAGGGAAAATGTTTTCGTAACTTTTTATACGTGATTAGTGGACATACAATATTCTTTGACAGTGAACCTGTACGGCACTTATCCTGGTCTGCTTTAGCATGGACTTCAATAATTTTATCACCAGTCTAGTATGAAATACCCCTGGCTGTACTAAAGCTATCTGTTTTGGTGAGAATGCTGAAAGAGGACCAGTGCTGGGTATCTTATGAGGCGACTGCTCCTGTTCAGTATCAACTGGGTTGAGACCTTCTTAACACGTTTCACTTGTGATCTTTTAAAGCTGTCAGGATGGAATGATTTTCAGTCACTTTACTCTGCAGAGGATTTAAAATAATGTCCCAAGGGTGGCAGATTAATAGATTAAAAAGGCAAAGTATTAATCTAATGCAGTGTTCTGTCTCCTTACCCATAACTTATAGTATAACTGTCATATGATTATGGCAGTTCTCCGATGAAACAAAGTACCTATATTTTGTTCTCTGTAAAGCATTTCACTGACTGATGCACTTGTTATTTCTATGCGTTATTCTGTATGGAGCAGAACAGTTAACTGAACTGATTTTTATGGAATTAAAGGTCATATAAAAAAATATTTTGGTTATTTTTACCCATTTGAATAAGGACTTCATTATGTGTGGCAAATCTGAGCATTGGTTGGAAGAAAAAATTTTCCTGAGAACTTAAAATGTGTTCTTTGTATAGTGCTGAGTCTCAAGAAGGTAAAGAATATTTTAATGTGAAACACCCTCACCTACTTTAGGTTTTGCTCAACAGCTTGGATGGTAGAGGTAAACCTCTCTTTGTATGGAATACAAAAATGATTTTTCCCTTTGCTAATTGTGATGGAGGAGATTCTATGTTCACTTGTTTGCTGGTGTGTATATCTAGGGACGACAAAAATATTTTTTGTATTCAATTTCTGTTTTTTTTTTTCTCCTAGTGTTTCTGTTGTTTGTTTGTTTAAGTAAAGTTCAAGTACCTCGTGAGTTTGCTCTGTAAAATTGCTTTGCTAGGCTAAGACTGAGGTTATTTTAGCTAAGGAGTTCCCGAGATACAACCATCTCTAAAATGACCAACTTCTACATCTATTTTTAGAAATTTTGTAGAAGAGTTTTAAAAAATAAGTCACACATGCATCCACTGAGGTTCATGATTTCTGCCTGGCTCTATGAACAATCCCAGGAACTCGGTATTTTAGAAGGAATTGAATTTACCTTCTCACTCTGTGGAAATGTACTTTGAAGTATTATAGGCAAACTGTGGAGCCTCTACTTGTTTTAAGCGTGAGTATTGGCTGGAAAGCAAGAAACCTATGACCACAAGTGCGGCCTATTTTCTATCGGTGGCTGAAATCTGTTGGTATCTGATTGTATACCTGTCAGCACAGTTTAACTTAGATGTTTAGTGAGATAGAGGTTGTGTAAGTAGAGCTAACAAATGTCAGTTGGCTTAAATTTGGAAGTTTGAATAATGCTCTTCTCTGCTCATACTATATTATTTCTAATATACTAGTATTTCTTATATATGCTTTTGCTTTTCAGATATATGAAGTAAAGTGAGATTTCATGCCACACATATTCACTGATGTTTTTCACATTTAAGTCACTGCTCTCAAAAGAAATGTCAAGAAATCCACGCAGTTCTCATCTCTTAGTTCGCATCCCCAATGAGTATCCAAGAATTTACATCTCTCCGTGTTTGCACAGGCTACTGTGCCTCCTCAGCGCAGCAGAGCCAAAGCTTGGTATCTTATCCAAAGGAAGAAAACAAAAAAGAACATTAAGATAACTATTGATTTGAATGTATAATAAAAAGGCAAGAAAGAGTCTGAGAAACAATTTCCGAGAGGCATAAAAAGTACTAACCATTTTTCAAACATATCAGGAATAGGAAGCCTGCCAGAACATCTGAAGGGAGCTCAGAGAAGATAATTTCATAGTAAAAAAAGAAATATTTTTCAAAAGACTTTCATAACAAAAGTTTTGGGAGGCTCAAACAGAACAATTCCTATTTTTGGGTGCAACTCACAGGATCTGTCTCAAAATAAAGATGTAAGTAGAAGGAGCTTAGGAATAAATCAATAAATTGAACTCTATAAATTGTCAAAAACTTGTCAAAAATTGTCATATTCACCCACCTCTAAGATTCTATAGGTTCCCTTGGATGAAATAGCTGAAATATTAGCTGTAGCATGTAATTTCCCTTGCAACACAGATTTAAGATGCAGGTTTTTAGGAGATCATTCAGGGAATAATATAAGTCTGTAAGCTATATATGTACCCAGAAAACTGGTAGAAACTACGCTAAAGGATACAATTAGATAAAACATGGACAAATATAATATATTTGTGATAAATATAGTAAGGACTATAATATATTAGGAAAGAATCATCAACTTGTTGTGAAAAGAGTTCTAACCAGCTACTGGGCTATGAATTCTTTGAAGAAGTCAAGAAGTATGTGAGTAGGGAAGATCAGCAGATGTAGCAATCTGGTTTTCCGAAAAATATTTCTGTTTTGGAGGTTCTTCTCCAAAAGCTCTTGAACTGACTTGTGATGAGATAAAAGAAAATCTCTCACATGGATAAAAATTTGCTGTAAGAAAAATCATGTAGAAATAAGGACATCACCAGTGGAGTCTTACATGGGTCTGTGTCATGTATGTGCTGTTTACCATACTAATGAACGATTTAACAAGAAAGTGAGTAGTGAGGTGAAAAAATTCACAGGTGTTACTAAATTAATCAAAGTTATAAAAATGAGAGACGAAGTACTACACAAGGACAAGATGACAATGAGTAAGTGACAGACCAAATGGCAAATGAAATTCGAGGTAGATAAATTTGAAGTGATATGTATCAAGGGATGCTCCTAACTTTGTAGTTCCATGAAAACTATGCTCAACACCAGTCAAAAAAGAAAACAAAGTATTATAAAATATGATGCAAATAGAGCTCAAAATAGAAGATGTTACTGTTGTGCTGCATAAATCCCCCATCTGCATCGTGAATATTGGCTGCAGAACTGGTATCTCAACTTTGAAAGGAGCACAGGATCTGGGAAAGTCAAAGGACAGCAGGGATGATCAGAGGTATGGAATGACTCAAGTGCAGGTAAATATCTCACATGACTGGGATTTTTTGTAAAGGAGATGTCACAGGGGACATGTGACACACGTCTATATATTCATGATGGGAAGGTGAGAAGAATAGTTAGCACTGTTTCTTCCTCTGCAATAACTTTAAAGCCATCGAATGAAACAAGTCATTGACAAGTGCCAAACAAGAAAGGTAGCTTTTCTTATAATATGTTGTTAGTTGTGGAATCTTCTGCTAGAAGGATGTTTTGAATATTAGAAATTTTCTTGAGATAAAAAGTGATTGGACAAAATAATGAAAGAAAAATTATAAATACGACAATGCTATTTCTGGCTCAGAAGTTTGAGTTGCCACTGAGGGATGACAGATTATCTAGCAGAAACATCAGCACGAGTTTGTCCTATTTCCTAACTGTTCTGAAGGCATCTTCTGACAGGTATTGTCAGAGAAAGGGTTATAGGGATCTTTGGTCTGACAAGGTGTTGCTGTCCTAGTGTTTTAATCTGTTCATTTCCTTCCAGACACTTGCTGCTGAGAAGCCCATGCCCCAAAAGACACTATCACACACTGATATTAGACAAATAGGTGTGGTGGCTCAGGTGTGAGGTTTGCACTTTGCATTCAAAGGAAGAGGTTGAGCCACATGAAGGCTGGCTTGCCATAAGCTTGCATGTGTCAGCTGCTTGTGGAGTGAGCCAGATATTTGTGCTTATTCTTCTTGCCATTCACACTGTTAACATGAAGAGGAGGAGGTACATGAAGAATGAAGACTCAGGCCAGCATAGACCCTGCTTTATGGTGAGCTGATGATAGGGGAGACCCACACTGATGAGTGTAAGCAGGGAAATACTGTCTCTGGAGCTAAGTCCCATTTGCATTGCTTTGCAGAGACACGAGCTATGAGTGAGCTCATAGCTCCAGTACATGAGGGCAGTCAAGAACAATGAGTTACAGTGCACACACATCTTCAGGCTGTCAACATAATTCTGAGTGGGTTTCCTCATGCGCTTTGCCTCCTATCCCTAATGCTTACTTCATTCACAGTGTTGTAAAAGTAGTGAAAGTAGAGGGCCAAGAATAGTATGTGTTACTGAAAGATACCTGCTATATCTTGTGTTTTCCCCTGCTTTAAGAAAACCCCAACACACACAACACCCTGAAACAGACGCTGCACTGTAACAAGCTGGAAATTAGGACAAATTCATATTACAGCACCTGAATAAAGAAATACGAGTGAGAGACCACAACTAGGCTAATTTCCTGCACTGACTAATGTGAAATATAATGGGCATGTTTGGAGATGCATCAGTTCACTGAAAATATAAACAGAGGCAAAAAAATGAAAAGAGAGAGAAAGACGGGCAAGATATCTGCCAGTCTGACCTTCAGTTTACTAGGGGAAATAACCTGGCTGAAGGTGAGGAAAGAAGAATTGTTCAAACACAAGCCTTTACGGTATCTTCATGTGCTTTCTCAGCTGCCTGGGGCAAGAATCCTGTAGAGGACTGTCAGTTTCCAGATGAAACTTTTGCAAATCTCATTTTAGACTTAGAAAAGTTCTTCTTGGTAACTCCAAATCAGCTAAAACACATTGCAGGAGGAAGGTAGCATGCCAGTCCAGATGAATGGTGAGAGTTGAACGGCAAGTGTATTGAAAGACAATTTTTTTTTGTCAAGGAAGACACAAAGAGCAGAAAATGGGTATTGCCATTTACTTCCTTAGATGATGAATAGGGGTCCAGCGGATGGCAGAAAGCCAAGCTGTAGTCCATTGTCAAGCTATGATTTCTGTCATGCTAAGTAACTTTATTTCATATAGCAGTAATCATACCATATACTGACTCTGATAGAAAACACTATTTTTGAGCAGCTAAAGATTAAAAAATATCAAATCTGCATTGGGAATACTCAAGACAGAAGTAGTTCTCCCTTTATTAGGCCAGAGATATGTTACATAGCCAGAGGGGATATAACATTGGAAAAAGCATGATTGGTTTCTCTGGTGGCTATTCAGATCTTTTCTGGAAATGAAAGGTAAGACGTGAGACTGGGGAAGGTAGGCAAAACTATCAAAGATGTTTGGTTGTTTTTGGGGGGTTTTGTTTTTTGTTTTGGGGGGTTTTTTGTGTTTTTTTTTTTTTTTCAGATGCAGATCTGTTTTGTACTCAAACAGACCATTTTGGGCAGGAGTCTAGGGGATGTCCTTTCGTAAGAGCTTGCAATATATGAAAAATACCCTATAAAATATTTACTTTTCTTTTTCTTACTTTGTTCCCCCAACTTAAGCACAGTTTAGAAGCTAGGGGCCAGGAACAGAAAAAAGCAGCAAATATGTGAAGTAATGGGTGATGGTGGGCAACTAGGAGCCCAGGGCATAACAGGATAATTAAATGATCATGTACCCTGGAGGAAGAAAGGCCGTTCATGGTTATCATTAAACCCCAGTCATTTTGTTTCAAGAGCAAATGGCTATTACATTCCTTAACCTGAAATACAATGAGTTGCATAACTGACCAGTCTTTATCATTCACTTAAGTTCATCTCTTTTTGTGCTACCTTCCCGTTTCAGCTTCCTTTCAGGCCTTTGATGATAATAGCAAATTGTGTTGGGCAAAAAAATAATATTTTCTCCATTAATATGGTATGTTCTACTGCTTTATGAGCTCTCTCTCACATGCTACTCTGCATGACTGCATTTTTGTAGCACAAGTAGTCCTCACTGCTTTAATGGAGCCACGTATCTGTAGCAATGAAGAGGCTGTGGTACATGTTTCAACATCGGTTCACCAGTACAGCTATGTTGGGTGTCAGGAGGTGTTGTCTTGTGTAGTTTTGCCCTGTCTACTGTCCAGTGCCTGATAAAAGTCCAACCGCATGCATGCACACAACAGAATCAAACCTTAGCAGATAGATCTGATTTTTTTCTAAAGAATCCTTATCAGGTTTGTTTGAAAAATCCTATTTTTGATAAAATGAATTCTCTACAACTTCCTGGTAACTTCACAATGTATCAGTCTGTGAACACCTCTCCACCTTGACTTTTACAGGGTTGTTTTGACTAACCTTTTCTTTTTGCATGTGAAAATTGATGAGAGATGAGCCAGTGGCACTCCTTGTCCCTTGTGTTTGTCAGATGAGAGTCCTGAGCCCAGGATCACTAAGCAGGGTGCATTCCTAGGGAGGGACCTGGGAAGCTGGTTGCAGACAGTTGCTTCCTATCACTTCGGATCAGCTAGATGTGGACTAGCTCCAGCAGGAAGATTTGCAATCACATTAGCACAACGCTGTGCCCGAAGGAATGATCCCTGCTGGTTTCAAGTACCTGCTCTGTCTGAAGATATTTGGCTCTTTTGCCTTGCAGCTCCCCCACCCTCTCTGGGGTAGAAAGCATGTGGGAGAGAAGAGAATGAAATGGTCATGACTGGCTGATGAGTCCTTTTCCCCTTACCAGCGAGGACCCTAACATTGTGCTTATTGCTCCGTGCATTTTACATGTAATAGTCATTGACTAAAATGCATGGGCAGCTTTGAACTCTGAAGCAAGAACTTCCTACTTTTTCTACTCCATAAATCTCAGGCAAGTTACCTAATCTCTATACTTTGATTTCTGAAATCTCTGATAAATCTTACCGTTAGTGTTTGTAATGCTGATCCTAAAGTAATAATGCTCTCTTATAACATTGATCTTAAAGTAAAGATTAACATAAACTGCTTACATTATTCATAGTATGTTGGTTTTGTTAAGCTTGGGAAGATGAAAATGCTATGATCACAAATATGTTAATTTGAATGTAACTCTAGTGTCTTAGGATCTATTTGTTGTCTGTGACTGAGACAAAAAGTATAAAAATATAATCTTGCTCCTATCATCCAGTAAAATAAAAAATAATAAAATAAATCTTTCATTAGAGAAGAAAAAAAATACAGTAATAGTGGGAAAGAACAATCTACAAAGTGACACCTGAGTGAAATGTGCAATTAGAGTTTTTAATGGTTTCCTTTGCATTAATGAAACATGCACTGATGTGTTCATATGCTGGTAGACTGAAGACCTTTTATGACATCCAAACAGAAAAGGCTTTTTAAGGCGGGCATACTGCATTGTCTGCAGCAACTGCCTCCCACCCCTGTCCAAATACATCTAAGGCCCACTGTTTAATGCTCAATAACTGCAGAAACAGCCAATTCTAAGGAGCCCATTCCTTGATTTCCTTAACTTTTTCCCATCTAAGAAACTGATGTCCTAAGAATGTAGTTATTTAAAGGCATTTAAAAGCAGTGAAAGATTTTAATTCATTAGCAATGGAACTGTGTATCCCTTCTATAACTTCCCTAGTAATTTATAATAATATTAGTAAAAGTTGGTATCTAAATACTAATAAATTAATTTATTTTCCAGAGTCTTTGCTTTGTATTGGAAATGATTTCCACAGAATTACCAATGCCTTGGCAGCAAGTGGCATGCAATTTCTTTTTTAGCTCTGTATGTGAATATTGCACTAGTTTTACTTAATCTAACAACATTTTAAGAATACTTCTTGACTTTCTATTATTCTTAATACACAGAAGTATTAAATACTTAAGGGGAGGCAGTGATTGGTGCTTACAGCTGTTTACCATGATTTAAAGGTTGTTCATAACTCTCTATAAAAATTTAACATCACCAGTCAGCTGACATAAAGGATCGTACTTTATGGCATTAAAAATTTTGAGAGAACTGTTTCTCTGTAAGTATTAAGCATCAAATACTGGACCTTTGCTGAAACAGGACAAAACACTGCCTTCTGCTTTTGTCTCGTGGCAAGTTGTTTCTCATTGTACATTTCTTCTTATAGAGATAAGTACTTTGGGATTTAACAATGCAAACGACAAGCAGCTGTTTTATAACCACTTCAAACTGTTCTACTCACAGATGAGAGCAGTGTTACCCTAATTCCTGGACAGTGCTTTTTAGCATCAAGTACCACATGACTAGATCAAAATATTCTCATTTCAGAATCCGTGCACCTGTTTGGACCTGTCCTTTCCCAAAGAAACTTTGTCTTAAAACGCTAGGGGCTCTGCAAGGTGAGAGTAACTGTTTATAGGAGGAACTTTATGGCTTTTCACCCACACCCACACCGACCTCCTTTCAGCTACTGCTCTGCCAGATGCATTTAATTATTGCCATAAACTGTAAACACTACTGCATGACCATTTCCCCTTTAGCAAGATTGTGTGTGTGAAAAAAGTAAACAGATTGTATAACAAAGTGTTCTCTAGCTGTCAGCAAGGGCTTTGAAAATAAAACACTTCCCTCCCGACTCACAATTGGTTGACAGTCTGCACATAATGAATAATAGCTCCTGGGGACCAGCAGAAAGATGTGTGGGAAAACTTTAATTAAAAGCTTGTCAGTACACTTTTACCTAGGTGACATCACCTGACTGAAATTCTGCTGCCGGGCTTTGTTGTCTACAGGATCGCAGGTAGCGCACTTGTTTTGCTGACAGCAAACAATTCAAAAAGTACTTTAAAACACTGGGGGGAAGACGCTATGCTGCCAGTAAAAGACAATCCATTTGTGGTGTTCTAATTTTCTAATTAGCAGCTGTAGAAGGCTCTTCGCCATTGTGGGAGGAGGGTGACAAACAAGTTTTTGTAACTCGTTATCTGTGATGCCCTCTTGATTATGTATTTTCTTGACATTTCATTCCAGATAAGTGTGTTCCAAAATCAAATACATTTCCGAATGTAGACAGCTGGGCTTAAGCCAGAAGCACAGACCTAGCATCAAATTCCCAGCTTGAAGCTCTCATATATATTAAAGCAGAGCACCTAATCCAAAAAGCCTAAAAGTTCACAGCAGAGGACTTCCAGGCTTTGCAAAATTTCTAAGGAATAGGATTTTTGTGATTATCTAACACAATAAAGCACATAGTCCAAGAGAACAGTCATGATGATGGATTTGATTCTGTCCGACTCAAGCTGGTGGTAACTAATGCAATGAGGTGGCACCCATACTTTTGTATGGCTGTTACTGTAAAATGGTAATGGGAATCTGAAAGCTCAAACTTGGTCCTAAAGTTTTAATTAGTAATATTCATGGAAAGAAACTCTCATCTAACACCACCAAAATCATTAATACTAGTAAAGCTTGGCTATTTTACAAGTAATTTGTAGTAATGGAGAGTAGTTTCTCATAATTTAATGCTAATTAATCCAGTTACATCATGATGTAGCTCAAGTCCTGGGCTGACTTTAATGGGAATAGGCTGGGTCTGATCCAGAAGCCACTGAGCCCAATGGGAGCCTTTTCATTGATTTTGAGAGAATTTGGTTTAGGTGTGTAGATAGATGGAATTTATTTACTTGACAGAGGGAAGACTCTCACTGAATTATGAATTTGCCTTCCTTATGCACATTCTCTCAATTTCCTTAATTTTATGTAATTATGATTTGCCAAATGTTGAGGAAAGTATTATATCTAATTAGTGGTGAACAAAAGTAAACAGAAGCTTTATTTTCTTATTACATACTAAAATTAAATGCTGTTCTTGGGCATGTATATGTGAGTAATAACACACAGAGCAACTCCCAGGTAAGACTGAAGACCTCTAAACAAGAACATTTCTAGTACAGCTTTTCTGTGCCAAACACTTATTCTGAAGGTTAGTGAACAAGCTTTTATCACTCATTTTGGGTAGAATAGGCTGGAGTTAGGCAAGTGGGAAGGAAAACAACTAAAGCAATTACTTAAGAATTTTCCTTTATCCTTTGCTGCTCTGACACACTGTGCAATAATACTTAATCTTTAGTAAGAGATATGCCCATCTGACACTTTCAGTACATGGATATTAAAAGAGAAGCAGGTGCTTTCATACTACAAAAGACAAAATAGTGTTATGCTAAAATGTAAAAAAATTATAATTTGCTCGTCAAAATAATTGTAATTTGCTAGTTCATCACTTATTCAGTGATAAGCAATATTTGCGAATTTCAATTATTGATGCATGACAGAATACTTATCCACAGCTAAGTTCACCAAGGCGCCTCAAGGAGGAGTTTTCCGTAGCTGAGCATTAGGACTTTCAAGGGAGGCCTGGACTCCCAGTGCTGTGCATGAGTCTGGTATTTCTGATCAGGCTAAATGATAGCTGGCATTTTGAGAAAAGTCCCCAAAACCTTCTTCTTTGTGAGACTCAAATATGTATGTTGCCAGACAGTAACAGTCCAGCCACAGAAAATTCACTGACTTTGTAGCTTTCCACCTGCAATTCTACCATTTTGCATGAATAAACGGGTGAAAGTGTATGGAATGGTGTTTGGGGAACGAGAGGAGGGAGAGTCATGGCATACCAGGCACCGTGTTCAGAACATCCCTTTAAGGAGGGAGATACTATAGCTTTAGCTTTATGTATTTGATGGTGCAGCAAATGGAATTCAGTGTTCAACCGCTGGGGACTATTTTCCCATTTCAGTCACTATTTAATTGTGACATAAAGAGTCAACAAAAAGTAGAAAGCTCCAAAAGCAGTGCAAAGAAAAGGGCATTGCATTCAGTCATTGTGGAAAGACTTTGAACTTGTTATTTAGAACATTATCTTGGGAAATCCTGCTGGTGAAGGCAGAACCCAAACCTAGGTTTCCTATAAACTAAGTGAGAAGATAGAGACAGTTCATTGTGCTTTTAGAGCAGTACAGGAAAAACTCCATTCATTTAGTTTAGGATTCCCTCAAACATGCCTGTGCCACGTGTTGAAAAGGATGAAATTTTAGGCGTGATTCACAACATTTACCTCATATTCCTCCTTGCCTTCTTTAGTACTTTTTCGTTGAATTATCTGAGGAAGCCATAGATTTTTTGAATTGGCTAAAACGAAAAGCAGAATTTTCTCACACCGCTGGCTTGGCATGACACGGAGCGTTTCAGGTGGAGGCTCCTTCATTCATTTGTGTTTATTCTGCCTCCCTGAATGCTGTCATTGCATCAGTGTTGCCAGCCACTTATTCTTATATCACTATTTGAGAACTCAAGCTTCAGAAAAAATGACCTTTGTTGGCTAACAGTAGTAAATTTGAAGATCCAAGACAGAGCAATCTGACAGGCATGGAGAGAAGGAAGAATACGTTAACTGTCTCATGAAAGTAGCTTGGTGATTTCATTTCAGTTTCTGTAGTCAGGAATTCTCATCACAAACTCCACAATAATTGTGATTCTCAGCAGGGTTCATAGGGAGTTTGGTGAATATTCTTTTCCCTTCAAGAAGTCATCCTTCATGGTTAAGTGTATTAGAGATATAGCACAAGGATGCTTGCAGTCTTCCTTGCGGATATAAATCTAGTGTGATACAACATTGTTTTGCATAGATGTATTGGTATAAGTGAACTCTCTGGTGCTGTTTTTAGTAAGTAAATTCAGTGCCAGGTAAAGCACTAGACCAAGCATGAGAAGACAGGGTTTCAGTTACTGGTGTAGGCTTCCTGTGAAATCTTGAGCAAGTCATTTATGGTCTAATTCATTAAAGTGTTAAGTGATAAGGATTAGATGCCTACATTTTAGGCTGTTAGTCTGCAGAATTCAAATACCTAAGTGAAGGGGGTTTTTTAGCTCTTGGGTTTTTTTGTATGGCATGTAGGATGATTTAGGAGCTGAAACAACCACATGTCAAATGGAATATTTGGATTTCTAGGCTTGGCAACAAGAAAAGGCTGCAGTGAGCGTGCAGTCATCCTGTATGAAATTCCCACATTGGTATGGATGAAAGAACTTTTGTCCTTTAGAATTTTGAGCTCAGAAGTCTTTTCTGAAGGAAAGTGGGTTCAGTATCTTAAAAGTTATGGTCATCAATAAAACATTAAACCAATCTCTTGCCTGTTGATATCTCAGTTGCTTATTCATATTCCTTATTGTACTGTTTGTATGTAGCCTAGAGTTTTTCTCTTTTCAATCCTGCATCTGCCATCAGGCAAGGGAGAAAGAATATGTCCCATTTTCCCTCCTCCAGCCTGACTGCCTGTAAGCTGAAGTGTTAGTATGCTTCTTTGAGATCTGAAATATACAGATTTGAATTCCTCTGAAGAGGAGTGGTGCAGGGCTTTGCGCATTGTAGGTGACCATAAAGCTATGGATAACCAAGCAGTAGTACCACTAGTTCATGTCTTTCTGTTTGCAGACAGCAACAGTGGCTGCTGTGTTTTGCTGGGAATATGAAGTTTCAAGAACACATGCTCCAAATAACCAACAGGATCAGGCATAACAAGGGCCGCTGAGCCTGCTCAAGGGCCCTCAACGATGGCCAACCTCATATTAGTGGTGTCATACTTCTATAGATGTATGGAGTAACTAGGTAACTAGCTAACTTATGAGCTTTAAGGCAATCCATTACAATAAATATTGGTCTTGATGGCACCTGAGAAGAAGTCTTCAGGTGGTGACAAATTCATCCACAGATGAAGACGTAACAGCCTTTTGCCTAAGTCCTGCTTTAGGTATCTAATTCTTTTACCTTTTTTTCTGATCTATTGTTAGAAATAGGCTTTGAAATTCTTGTTAATGAGAACAAATATACTTCAAGTATTCCTCCAATCACATCTTACGAGCCTACTTGTGTAGGTGGGAAATATGCCTCTCTGTTGACATTTAGTTATGCCTTGAAGCAGGGCTTCAGAGTTCTTCAAACCATGCCAGTTATACAAGTTAGCAGATGATAGTTGTTTTCATCACCACAGGGTTGTTACAGAAGCTAGTAAGAAAAGTATAGGCAGACGCTTTTATTTATTATTTACATATTATCAAAGTGAAGGAAGCCTCTTTTAATTTAAGAAAGCTATGACAAAAATATAGAAAAACATCTTTGCTCTTGGTATTTGATGAACTGTAATCTTGATGATAAATTAGGTGACTGGTCTCAGTGTTCAGTCTGATTTACAAGAGATTCTTTTGAAGTGATAAATGCCTATCAGCCTGCAGTGTTACACTGTAAAACAGAAAGATCTGAACATACGTGACCAAACAACACTGTGTTTTGTTTCTAACAGATAATTCAAATGGTACAATATAGAGACATTTAAAATCAGTTAAGAGTAGCGAAGACACTGTGTTATATATAAGAAGAGGTACCTTATTTTAAGACTGACAAGTCTGAAAACAGAAGTTAACAGAAAGTCACAAGTCATTCTTGTGACAAGTGCGTGAAATCTAAAGAACAGATTCCATATGGTATCATATTTCAAGTTGTATGTCAATGACTTCATCAGAAAGTTATACCCTTCCAGTAGGAGAAATGATACCTTTGAAAACATGTGTGGCTGCATGTAAAAAGTAAGCTCTCTCTGTCTTCGCAGAGAGCCAAGACACTTTCTGCTGAACAGGCAGACAGAAGAGAAAGAACAGATGTAATTATCAATCATACACTGTCATTAGCCCAGCTCTCAGGATCTGCAGAAGAGCAGAGTATATACTGGTCAGTTACTGGTGCAGACTGTAGCTGCCTTCATTAGAGATTTCTTGGCTGCTGTTTACGCTCCAAATAGTGAAGGCAGGATTAATCTAAATGTCTGACTGTTTAGGCATGAGGATGGCTGCCAAGTCCATATGCTTTTGTTGCCACTTGGACATCTCATGCCAATGGCACAAGCGTGATGCGCTGAGCCACAGAAACCAGACCTATCGGCGTAAACACTAATCAACATCCTGTTCAAATTCTTGCAGCTTCTTCTCTTTGACATAGTGAAGAGTGTATCTGCATAGCTCAGATCTACTGCAGAGTTCAGATCCACTCTTTCTGAAAACACAGAAGAATGGTCACCTACAGTGTGGAAGTGAGGCTTCATACCACTCTTCAAAGGAATCCAAACCCACATCTTTAAGATTCTAAAGGAGTGTTCTAACTTGAGACGGTTACACACAGCAAATATTTAGTTCATTGTTTCTCCCCTGAGCTACTTCTGCTGTAGGAAAACAGTTGCGTCTATGCTCAGATACTACAATATTGTGGATAATTATGTACTGCTGAAGATAAAGATGTACCTAAAAAGACAAACCTCAAAGTGCTTTTCTGCAGAAGCAGAAAAGGCAATGCCAGTATTTTAAGAGGTGCTTAAGTTCAGCACCTGTATTTATTTCCATTCTGGATGGCAATGAGAGAAGTTGCTAATTAGAGCTACTGAGTTTGATTAGATTACTGAGCTCTTTAAATGTGGATTGATGAATATGAGATTATTAATCTCTAAATAGGGATTAATGAGACTGAATTTTATCAGCTATATTTCAAAACATAGTCTTGAATCACTTCCTTGAAGTCATCTTGTCTCTTTGTGTCTTTTGAATCCAGATAATTTCCTGTAGACACCATAGCTGCTTTATATATTAATAGGGACATTCTTACATATTTTTTGTTTTAATTAGGAGCAGTATTTACTATGCCATTTATAAGTGTAGCCTGTAGAACTTGTGCATCATAAAAAGAAGACACCCTTTAACCCATCTAGTTATTTCAAGAAAACTTCAAGTAATCAAACATGAGCAAGCAGATCCAAAGAGCTGCACTTGCATCCCAAGATTTAAGGAGCAATAGAAATAATAGACTACTACCAAAGGCAATGGCCAGTTCTCCAAGGTTAAAAACTAATGGGGGAAACACTTGCTAGAAGTTGTTCATCCTGAATGACTTAGCGATGTCCTTGAAGAGAACACTAAATAACGGTTGTGAACTTTTTAGTTGTCTATTGACGAAAAATTTTATTTCTGCGACTTTGCATTGACATTTCAAAACAAATTACTTCGTCTTGGACTTTGTTCTTGTCCAGTAGTAAATGTGAGGGTAAAATGTTTTAACAAGCTCAGGGATACTCTGATTCTTTGGAAATAGTGAATTGGCGTATTGCTAGATGGCTTGCTTCAGATGTATGCTATCTGCTTAGGTCTGTGATGGGTAACTAACAGAAAAAAATAGGGAGATACGTAAGTGGTCAGTAAAAAAACCACACACTACTTATCAAAATGCCACTGCTTTCACAGTAGGCTTATAGGTCAAGAGGGCTTGGATGATTATAAAAAGCTCTGAATTATCCTTTCCAGAAAAAAGACAATCCATTTGGCAGTTCTGAATTCAAAGCTTTTAGAGTCAAAAAGGGAGAAAAAATAGATTTTGAACGTACTTCTATGAGATTGTGTCCTGCACAAACAACTGTCAGACTTGCACAGACATTTAAAATATTTGCACAACAAAAAAAGAAGCTGTAATAGCACTGCTTAACTAGAGAACAACCTTTATATCAGTGATAAGCAGTAAGCTCAGCTACTTATATAATTTACTAGCCAGAACAACCCTGACTGCCAAAGGCCTAAATCCTATCTTGAGGTCTCTCCTTGAAGGATGTGAGGTTCTGACTTTCTTCTTTAACTACAGGGATCTTTCCAAAGTTTAAATCCTGATAACACCGAATGGTGAACACTGGTTCTTGTTAAAACATAATTCTTCCTGGAGACTCTTTATAACTGGAACCAACAAAGATATCTAATGCAAATGAAGTAGACAAGGTTCTTAATTTTATTTTAAATTGGCCTGACTTCTTTCATGGTATTCATTTCAGTGATTTCCAAACCACCAAGAGAAGTCTCTTAAACTTATCAGATAGGATTCTCTTTCAGTAAAGTTTTTAATGCTTATCAAATAGACAAATTCTCAATGCCAAAAGACATCACAAACTGGATATATGGTAAATC
>VZSC01015414.1:433730-454319 GCA_013398225.1 Steatornis caripensis
TCAGCAAACTTGCTGAGGGTACACTCTGTCCCTTCATCCAAGTAGACAGTACAAGTGGAATTGAAGAAGTCCTGAAGAGTGAAACTGTAACAGCAGATGAATATTCTGGATGTTTGGTCTGGGTATTCATGGGTGTTGGGGAAAAAAATAAAGGAGGGAGAAAAAACAGACTTCCCCACAAGCTGTTTCAGGTTGCAGAGGAGCCTTTGGAGACCCTGCAGAAGGAATGGTATGTTATCTGTAGGATTCTTGTCTGGTAACCCTCTCTCTTTCCTTGTTTATGTATCGTGGGCATGTGAGTGCAGCTTGTGTAGTAGGATAGCCACTATAATGCCCATGCAATTCTGACAGCAGTCCCTGTGAGATTTGAGCAAATGGCTGAAGCACAGCTGAGCAGTTGCAGAATCTGCTTCTTCACTGTCTGAAGTGGGAGAAGCTTTTCCCCGAAATCCATAGCAAGGAAGGACTTATATTAGTTATTCCTTGAAAAGGAATACTATTTTCAGTCTGTGTGCATGGGTGACCCTTGTCACTGCTCTAATTTGACTTATTGAAAAGTAGTGAGGTAGCACGATAGAAAAGATAGGCCTGTGAGAGGCCATATTCAGACCCTCATAGAAGATCTCCCTTCTGGAACATAAATATCTTCTCTACTCTCTGTCAGGCCCAATGAAACCTAGGTCTGCTTTCTGCTTGGTTCTCCTTTGCCTCCACCATCCAGGTGGAAGGGACAACCCAGATACATCTGACGTCATCACAAAGGATTTCTCTTCCTTCTACCACAGAAAAATGGTGCCATGGTTACCACCAGAGAAAAGGGCAGAGCATTACCTACACAAGGACCTATGTCAGGCACAGATTTTGAGATGAAGTTTCCTTTTCTAAACATATGAGTGAAGAAGTTAATAAGAACTATTATGTCCAACACAAAAAGATTCAGACATCTGTGAAAATATATAATTATAATATTAAGTTTAGTAAATCATAAACATTTGAAGATCTTGAAACTGAACGCACATATAGATGTTTTCATTTATCAAAGCATTCAAATATGGCATGGCCTTCCAGGAAGTTTATGAGCTTCAGAGATTACCAGAGGGGCAGCAATAAGAACTAAAAGAAGATCTGAAATGCTTTTCTTGCAGGCCTACATTATGTTCTCTGCCTTTCTCTCCTTACCACATATTTTGAAACCTGTTAAACCATCCCTGTCTCATAACATGCCCCTTGGGAGAGGAAGCTGGGGGCAATAGACAGCCATCTTTGCCTTGGGGCAACATGTAAGATTGCTACTTTCTCCAGAACATAGCTTGAGGTTGTCTCCCTTCTCTCCAGACCTCCACCAGCGCTTCCCTCTTTCCATAGCTCTGGCGCTGTGCAGCAGGTACACACAGCCGGGGTGAACTAAACCTGAGGTAGACCACATAATCATGAAGAGAGCTGGTTTCAGGCAGGCAAGGTAGGAGAGCTGGAGGGAATGTGACCTGAATGGCTGTCTATGCCTAGACTAATTCAGAGCTGTCTGATGTGGGTGTGTTCCCAGGCTATATCTGGTTAGAGCAGATAGGGGTTACTTTTCCCCTTGCTCCTCCTCTGGTCCTCCTGCCCCTCCTTGCTGCCCCAAAAAACCTTGGTAAGAAAGAGACAGAGGCATGTCAGCCAAGAGAAAGCTGTATTCATTCTGGTTGGGCTCCACCACTCAGTCTGGCGATGGGGGACCTCTTTACATGAGTAGGGGAGATAGCTCTTCTGACTCTCTGTCTTGGAAAACTTGTGTCACCCACTCCTGCAGTAAAGACCTAAACTTTAGGACTCTGTTGTTGAGTCTACCAAGTTCTGTAAGCCTCCCTCCATCCCATGACACCAGATGCCAGCCATTGAGCTGGCAGTAACATTTAAGCTGACATAGTAAACACCACTTTGTCACTAATGGTAACAGCAAGACAAGAACGCTTAGGTGCATCCTCTCTGGTCTAGCCTTAATGCTCCTCTGATGAATTGTAGTACTTAACAGGAAACAAGATTTTGGGGTTTTGAAATTTCTTACACAGGCTCTTAAGGAGAGTATTAATGAAGTCCAGCTACCACTTCCCAGAATGACTTTTCATTAACACCTTGCACCAAACTGTTTTTTGATCGTTTCCTTTCCAAAGCGAAGGTTTTGTTTTGCTGAGCTAATTCATGCTTTAGATGCACCAGTGCTAGACCTTTAGAAATTTCTGAGTGTTTTCCAAGGTTCTCAGGCCTCTCTTGCTTTTTCATTAATCTTGCTTTTTTTTTTTCTGTAGAACACAACTTTCTTCCTAGACACAAAGTTATTATAGATTTTGTATGATACAAGACAGGCCAAATGACAAGCATTTTTTGTATTTTGAAAGGTTATTTTTTCTAGAAATATTTGAATAATACTTACACTCAGATTGCAAAGTCCAAAGCAAAAGTCTACTTGAGGAAAAAATAAATCTGTAAGTGGTAATGAGCAAGAAATGAACAATCATATCAAACCATAAATTTGGTTGGGCAGCCAAGAATCTAGAGAAATTCTAAGTGTGAATATACAATTAAGTGAAAACTTTCTCCTTCCTCGCAGGTTCTATGTGTGACTGTTCTTTCTACAGTGCTATTAAAAGATCCTACCACTACTCATAAACCAACACTAAGTTGAAGGACAGCTAAATGTTACTCTTGAAATTTCTTTCCACTTAAGAGAGAAATAAAATAATTATATATAAATATACATTGTAAGACTGTAACAGTGAGGTCTCATGCTATAAGAGCTTTTATACAACTATATACTCTAGTACACACTGAAGCAGAGTAGTCACTATGGTAACTGCCACATCAAATACATCTTTTCACTGCAGACACTTAAAAATCAAGCATTTGTGCTGTCATTAATACTACTTATGTTGTGATTCTTACAATAGGTTGATTTTACATTCTTTTAAATCAGGATTTCATATTGTGGAGAGGAACATTTTTCTTTACAGTATTATTTTGATTTTAATTCCTTCAGTATATTACAATAGCAAAAATTAGTTTTGGGATTCAAAATTGTATCATGGTTCACTGACAGTGAACTGTAGTATTTTAGGTTTATGTGATGGAACTATAGACGCAGTGAACATGAGAAAACACCTTGCTTTTAAAATCCTACAGTGAAAATCTCTATTATTTATGCCATATGATATTTTGGAAAGACAACGATATTTCCAGTTACGCATTTGAATAGTATTGTCATCTAGTTCAATTTGAGTGCAAATAAGTATAATAACTAGTTATTCACACTCCAGCTCAGGTAGGAAAACTTGCCAACATTCCCAGCATGTTTATGTATCATTTTTCCAGATTTCAAATAGCTGACGGCACTACTTTATTAAATTTGCTTTTTAAAAATAAGGTATTAATTTGCAACGTGTACTATCTTTACATATTTTATGTTTGGTTTGTTTTTATTTAATTCCCCTAACTTTTGTTGGAACAAATAAACCCTACAAAGCTTTCTTCTTTTCTCTAACAACTGTTCACGTGATCATAACAAGGCACTTAGTGCAAACTGAAAAAACAAATAAACATCAAACCAAATTGAAATGAACATTAAATAGCTTTGCTTTTTTTTCCTGAGAAATCTTACTTTCAACTGCTCTCACGTTTCCCTCCTTTCTTATTTCTAAACAAAAGTTCCAAGATAGTTAATTGCCTGTACTTACTTATGCTAATGAATAGTAGAGTTTGGAACAGAGCAGTTTACTGACTTACTGCCCCATTATAAATTAATTCAAATATACATTGCAAATATATGTTTGAAAGAAACCGTGGAATCATATCACTTAGTATGCCGATGAGCAAAATGACATAATTCTTTTTTAACAGTTTCATAAAATCCTCTATATGCCCAGCTAGTCTTTAATATTGATTTATAATTACTCCTAAGTTTTGTTGGATGTTTTCTAAACTGTAAGAAAACTGTCCTATACAGGTATTTCAATTATAAACTTTATAAGAAAGTGAGAAAACCATCATTAAATGCCCATTATGAATCCAGTCCCACATTGTTTGGGTAGCTGAAGGTCCAGCTGAAGCTGTAGCAATGAAGGGACTGGACTTCTGTTTGGGCTGTAGATGGCTTTCTTATCTCGTTTGTGCGGCAGTATGCCTTAGTGACCATGTGGCTATGCTACTGGTTTGTTGAGTTAATCAGTTTCTCTTTCTTGGTCTTTCGCTTTGTGAAGTGGGATAATGGCATTGAACTTTGTACTGTGTCCTGACATCTGGGGATGAAAATATACAGCTGAGGCTTGTGTTACATTTTGATTGAGTTGGGACGAGTGTTTCATAGCAGCCCAAAGCTGTTTCCATAATACATGATGCTAAAGCCAGAAAGCTCTTGGAACATGTTACCAATTTGGGAAAGTGTGAAGGGACAAGATAGAATGGCAAGTGGAGATTCTTCTGTTAACACGTTTATGTTTGGTGCTAGTCAGAGTACTGTATTAAAAAGATGTGTCCTGAAAGCTACAGATGAGTTGTAATTTTTCTAGTTGAGGTGCTGTCTTATAACACAAGATGTTTTACTTTCCCTTTCTCTCCTCCCAATTTTTCATTTTTTTTTTCTTTCCATATGGCCCACGGGGAAAAGGAAGAAGCAGAAGTGTGAGAGGAGGAAAGAAATGTAGAGGAGTTATGAAGTTCCTGAAAGAAGGATGGGCAACTTGTGAGTTAAGGTATGGGTGCAGAAAAGAATGATCAATGAGCAGAATGGAGACAAATGAAGAATGGCACTTGATGGGACAGGTGAGGAAATGGAGAAAGACAGGCAAGTAGGGGGTACTCATCAGTGCAGTAGCATCAATGTAACACTGATTCCCTGCCCACATCAAAGCACTGATAGCACTGGGGTAATGATGTCTGACAACCAATGGGCAGGAAAAAGAGTGTATCTGTAGAATCACCTGGCAATAAAACAAGAGCTGAAGACTTCTGTGAGATTATAGTTGTCACAATGGGATGTTTTTTGTACACTTTCTTAAAACATTTTAAAACTAGTGAATAGATAGACTTCATGCACAGCATATAATACGTTTATCACTATTCTCTGTTTTCACTCTTGCAGCTTTTGCGTTTGTGAAAAGTTGATGACTGAATTTAATACACAGTGACAATGCTTCCAAGTGCACAAGTTTTCCCTCTTTGGTAATGAAACTGCACATTCAGTTCATATGTCCAGTTTATGATAATTCTGTGATTAAGGTGAATGTCAGAAAAGACAAATCCATTTGACTAACTGATCTCTGGTCAGAACTCAACTCTGGTGTTTACAAAGCATCTAGCTAAGTAATTTCAAATACCAGACATGAACCAGTAATATACTAGGACATACTGCTTGCTGTGACTTTCTTTGCATGACAGTTTTGAGAAACTATTAATTTTTAAGGAGAAAGAGGAGATAGAAAAGACTACATATGCGCCCAATGACACATGCCTGTTTGTGCCTAATTCATCGGAAAAATTGCTCAAGAACTGTTCAACCATGTTAGAATATGCTGCCAAGGTCAATGGGACCTTTCCAAAAGTGCCTATTATGTGAGGTGAAAGTGCTTGCAGCAGCTTCAACTTCAGCATTTTTGTATATTTGCTTGTTTTATTTGGAGAACAGATAATCCGACAGTTTTAGCAGGCCCATCTCTGAACATTATTGATGGCATACCTTGGAAGGCTCAGAAGAGGGATGTGGTTTGACCAAGTGTCTGGAATCCAGCACTGCAGTACAGAACTGCATAGTATGGATCAGCTGACTGTGCAGAAAGTCTATTCAGACACCGCAGACTTTCAAGTCAAATTCCATTTTTATGATGAAAAGAAATACGTAAGTATATTAATTTCTTGTCCTATCAGCATTACTTTGTATATTCCCTGAAGGAATCTAGAAAATGTGGAAGAGTTGATTCCAGATCTTAAAGGGTCAATATGCAATATCTGAAGACATTTTGAAAATAAGTTAGAGACACCTATGGTACCATGTACAAAATGCTGCTGTTCTGCGTGCCTCTGGAAACAGTAGCTAGGTAAGAAAATCTACCTAGGTAAATACAGATATGTGAGGCCAGCAGATTTGGTTTAAAGGGTTGTAGTGAATGGGAAAAGTTGCTGGATAAAAACTAGCCACGTTCACCTCAATTTTTTGTGCTTCCAGCCATTGTTTCTGCCGTGTGGTTTGAGTATGTCTTCTACCTGTTGCAGACAAAAACAGACTCCTTCAGCAGAGACTGAAAGAAAGTTAGAATTGAAAGAAATCCAGCATTTGATTAAACGTTGAAGTTTAACATAGTCCAAGAAGAGGGAAGAGTTTGATCCTGCTCCCATGAGAGTGAGAGTGAATAGAACCAGGCATAGAAAATACCTTGTTCCCCATGTTTCTCTTAATCATTAAGTTTGGAATTAGAAAGTCTCATATACCAGCAAGGCTGCTCTGGGTGTGGCGTGATTCCCAGCCTGGTGGTTAAAAATCACCTCCAGCAAGCTTTGCTGCCCTGGCTTTTGGGAGTTGCAATGTCAGTGCTTGGCTTATCAGGAGTTTCCTTTGCCCACAACTTCTGGCTCCCTGAGGCTCGGACCTGGAACAGCAGATGCACAGCCCCACCTTTGTCCTTGGCTGTTCTTGGAACTGGATGATATTCCTTTGGCAGGAATATCCCTGAGGCAAAGCAGGGCATGATACAAGTTCACCCCGTTTACTGGAATGTCACTTGTACCATTCAGTGCTTTTTGCATTGTAATTACTTCCTGGGGGTAATTGCATGCTTTTTAGACTTTCTTTCGCACTCCCATGCTCAGCAAAGAAACTGCCAGAGGGCATTGCTGAACTGTTCCCAAGGAGAACAGTAACGTCTACTAGTCACTTTTGACGTTATTGTTATTTATAAATTCTAAACAAAAGAAAATAAAGGGTTAGATATTGCTAACCCAAATCCATCTGTTTGGGGTATGGAGCTGGTCTTATGGTTGACAGTCCTTTTCCTGATCATGGTAGATCTAGACTAGTCATGAGCTCTGGTGTGAAAACTTGGGCTACCTACCAGTGCTATTCCACAACCGAATGTGCTGGGTATGTATCAAAGTGGTAAAAAAACCTGAGCAGTGCTGTGGATTCCTCTTTACATGTGTCACTTGGGAATGTTATCCGAAAGGAGAATTACGTACTTCATACCCCCAAAGAAGGGAGGTCATGTCTGCTTCATCCCGGACAGGATTTGGGTTCAAGGGAGGAACTTTGAATCACAACTCTTAGATGGTGCTGCTCTCTGGTGCTGAAGCTCAGTACCACCATTTCCTCCCAGCTCTGTCTAGCTGTGAAATAAAGGTTTTGTGAAACTGTTAATTATGAATTCTTTCCATTATCTATCAGGAGTAATGGATAATAATAATGCAGTTATTGGTATGCCCAAATATTTCCATCTTTAAGAAAAAAAAAAAGATTTTAATGCCTGCCTAAAAGAAAGAAGTGCAGTATGAATACAGAACAGTAAAAACTCATCTACTTGAAGGGGTAAAAGAAATATCGTTTTTACAAGTAATGCAAGGTGTCTTACACACTCTACAGGAGTACATAATAGAGCACAGCTAGTTATGGCATCTAAGTAAGAACTAAGAATATTAATTAGTAGTAAGTTTTCTAAGTATTATTTTTACATACTAAATTGAATAATTGTTTTTAGTTTCAAGAAATTACCAGTTCATTTATCTCCGTTCCATTCATACTAAATAATTCAACTGCTTACTATTTAATAAGAATTACCACAAATTACTTGGATAATGACTCTTTTACTGTTCCTAAAAAATTAAAAGTATTAATTTAGGGTAATTTACTTGCCTTGCTAAAAGACTCCACATTTAAGGGTAATCGCTACATATTAAAACCCAACAAAGTTAAACACACAGAACCAGCCACAACACTGCAAAGCTTCACTGTTGTATGCATTGTGAAACTTGCATTGTAGTCTTATGAGTAAGCAATGGAAACTTCAGCTCACTTGTATGTTAGCAGTAGAAGCTTACTTCCACATTGAGAAACCTCAGTACAGCTATATAGTATAGCTATAGTAATTAATCATTTTTCTTCCTTGAAGGAATTTGGTCTAAATCTTCCCTAGAGTTTCAAATGTAACACAAATTTTCATGGGGAAGAGCTTCTTTTCCTTTTAAAGAACAGTCTTTAACCACGTATAAGAAGACTCAGTTTTCAGTTCTGTTCAATCTGCAGTTTTACCCTTTTCAAGTTTTATGTAAGAAAGTGCCTGAGTTGATACGTCAATTGTACCTGAAGAGTTTGTAAGTTTACCCATGCAATCTATACAAACTAAGCTTAGGGTGAGCTCTGTTTATGACTTTTCTGAAAATTAGTTCAATAGGAAAGTTTCAGGGCAGTTCTGCCACTGTATTTGTATGGGATCAGGGAGGGAAGGGACTAAAAAGAAAGAACAACCAAAAGAAATATTTTGAAAGCTGGCAAAACGAGAGATTTTGGAATAGCATAGAGAGAAGTAACAGGAGAGAAATTTTGTTCTTTGTTGAGTGAGGCAGCCCTCTTCATTTACGGAGCCTGTCAAATGTATGTATAGGTGTGTGGAAGCCTGTTCATAAGCCTTTACTAGCTGCTTGCAGTGTAATAGCACCCCAAATACTGCCATACTTGATTTAGAAATCACAGAATTGGACAGAGATGGAGCAACCCATTTTGCAGATAGGGAAAAAACACTGAATTGAATGGGACTCAAGAATGTACCCATGCATTTTGTTTAACCGAGGCCTGGATTTTCCTCCTGGCTTCAAAATGGCCGAGAACTATAACCTTCCCTTTGATTTATGGTGGGCCAAAGCACACGTTTCAGACCTCTAGGGCAAAATCTGTGCTGGTTTTTTAGCTATATGCTTTAATAAATAATGGACAAGATAGCAGAATTAGAACTGTGTGAGACTGACTGAAAACAGTGAAAGAGGAACTACAGAGAAACTCACCCGCCCGTCTGACATACTGCTGTTTTAGAACAGTCTGTTCACTGTATCCAAAACTGTATTATAATTTAAAAGCTGTCACATATGGAAGATGTTAGCAGTTTCCATTGCCTCGTTCCACTTGGTAGACGTACCCACTGAACCTATACAGGGTCCATTCCAAAGTAGGTGATTCATGAAAAGTTTTCATGCTTCTGGTTCTTATAAAAACTGGTGTATAACCAATGTTTGAGTTTCATTTTGTTTTTGTTTCTCGAACGTGAGCATGTTTTTTAGAGAAAATCTGATTATAGCATTACTCTTAAGAATTCCTAGCGTTAGTAGGTGGAGATCTCCTGATTAAAGTCTATTCAGTCATTAGTACTATCTGCATGACAAAATGAAAGCTTATTTCTAATACAGAGTATTTACATGATCTTTATCACTTGTAACTATTACTGAAAAACGATAAATTAGGCATACACTTTTGAAATAACACCTGGAACAGAACTCTCTCTATAAACTTGTTTAACCTTCTATTTTTTAGTGACAGATTGGAATTTATTATTTTGAAAGTCTTGGAGCACCTGGTCTGTGATTTTATCAGTTATAAGAAATGCCTTGGAGGCAAGGGTGGGGGAATGGTTAGAACAAGAACTGTGTTTCTTTAAAAAGTGCCTTTTATCTTAAGAACAAGTTCAGTTTGAAAACTCAGAGTATGGTGGACTGCAATTCATTCTGACAAATCAGTTTTTAAGGTGTTAGTCATACTGCAGTTAAATAATCCTAGCATGTCTGCTGGCTTTCTAAGTTTAACCTCTTACCCTGGGAAATCTGATTGAGAGACGAATGTAGATGGAAAAATACACCAAATATTTGTTGCATTTCTCTTCTCTCTGGAACAGTTGTTGGTATACTACTTCCTACATCCAAATTGCAATGATATGCAGTAAATAGTACATTTCAAATGATGTGGACAATTTAAAGCAACCTAATAGTGACTTATCCAAAATCTACATTTTAGGCAAATACATGATAGGATTTGCAACTTTTCTATTATCTCAGAATCAAACTGTGCCACTCAAAGATACAAAGAGAGATACTTTTAACTCCTGCCTTTCTTCACTGTCACAAGCACATAGTAATGTATCAAAACTTCTTTTCACTGTCAAGCATTTAAAATGTTTAAGAGGTGATTTTTTTCAGATGTGTTGCCCAAAACATGATTGGCACCGATTCTGCAAGGCACTGGTTACAGTATCTTCGTCAATGGGCTTGCTGGTGTCATCACAGGACTGGGGCCTGGGAAGCCTGCCTGTCTGCTAGATGAAACTGTTACTCTTTGACTGGATCATTAGCTGGACTTTGAAAAAGCTAAGCTTGAGTGATTGTTTCCATTTGGAAGTTTTTTACTGTTAAGAACTGCCTGTCTTCAAAATCGGACTAAAGCTGTTCTTAAGGCAACCGGAGACATAGTATTTTTGTGCTAACTTAGATATTAGACTTGCTGCTTAGCATGTCTAAAATTAGGCTGGCATGAAAGTTCAAGAATGCAAATCAGCACTAAACCCAAGGTCAGCATGAAACATTCAGATTGCTCCACAAAGGAAAAAAGGGAAGAGTCGTATAATTTAAGAACACATTTCTGTGTCTGCGAAAAAGCAAGTGCACAATCTGGGTAGCAAAGGAAAGATGGATTTTTGCTCTAGTGCAGATCAACTAATTTTGTTTTCTTTCCCATCTGTCCTCCATGTGAGTCTGTCCACATGAAAAATCCCGCTTGGTGAAGCCCCACAGGGATGGCATCCATATCACAGCAAATGCTGGGACCATTCATCACTTTGGTGCCTGGGATAATTTTACAATAACCTTGGCAGGCACACTTCTACGAAAGATGATTTTCAGCTGTAGGCCTGAAACCAGATTAGATCTTGTTGTTTAATCACCAGCATAGTCATATTCCCAATGCTCTTAAGTGATGTTTCTTTGTGCTATATATTTCTTCATTTCAGTGCTACGCTTTGAATGCATAAAGCCACTGCCTATAAACTCATGTGAGACATTCCAGTATTAATCTTGGACAAAAACACAAGGGGTAAAATTCATGTGATGTAATTAGTCAAATTGTAATTGAGTTTAGATTAGAGTTTGTCAAATATTTGAAGTTTCTGCCCTTCATATAAAAGGATAAAGGATGAAAAGTATGGGGCTGGGGTAATTCCAGACAGAATAGATGAGTAACAATGAAGCTTTCAAAAGAAAGTTCACATATGTCTGTATGACAGTGAGATTTATGATTATTCTGAGTTGTTCACTTCAAAGTATCTTTAAGAATGGTTATTGTAAAATAGAACAAGGCAGAGAAAATTTCACATTGGGAACAAAGAAAAATTATCACTGAAAATTATCCACAAAAGCAAAGTGGAAAAATGAGCTAAAGTAATTCAGATTTGCTTATAGTTTAAGACTAGTGGCCTACAGAGATTTCTAGAAGAGGAAAATAAAGGTAAAATGGGAGAAATTTCTTCCTTTGTGTGATTTATCTCTGCTTGGTTTTGCAGTAACGTAGTGCTACTATTGCCCCACAGTCCAGTGCTCCCTGAGGGCGCTGAAAGCATCTGATCAGACTCTAATGAGAACTGGATCAGGGCCCATGTGAGTGCTCTAGAAGCCCATTTCAGGTTGAGTGTCTTTTTAAATCACAGGCTTGAAAAAAGCCTGTCTCTGGTGTTTTCAAAAGACATTGAAACACAAGTGTGAGAGAGATGTGGACTAGAAACATGTATTTTCCAAAGAATTGTTTTGAGTATCACTCTGCAAAAGTTTCGCTGTGAGGTCTACAACCATTAAAAACACACTAGAAGCTCAGTCCTTCTTTTTTGAAGCATTGAGGAAATCATGGGCTATTCTTGCTGAATGTAGGTTGATTTATGCGAGTGAAGACAAATGGTTCCCAGTAAGCAATCATCAAATTCAAAGTGAAACTCTAGAGCTTTGAACCCACATGACCTGAAGCAGAAACCAGTGTTCACACTAACCCTTGCAAGGCAAAATTGCTGAGTTTGAAAGAAACATCAGCCATTCATCTGAATAGTCAGGAAAAAAAATAGTTTCATGAATATTAGCAAAGCAAACTTGTTATTTTTAATTTACGAAATTTATTGCTGTATCGTTTGGCACCCTCCCATCCCTTGAAAGAATTACATATTGTAAAATGTTTTGTGAGAAACAGAGTAATAGACTGATACCCCTTTACCTAGGCAACAAGGGCAAAATTTTGAAGAGTGCAAGTACACTTGCATTTGCTTGCAGGAATATAACAGGAAGTACAAAAGAATACAAATATTCCTTCTCATGCACATATTTGGTAACAAAACGATTAATTTCAATGCATGAACTCTATGAGAAACTCTTTTCAAAGCTAAGGATGAAACCACTGGAAACTCAGTGATGATCACTCTCATCTGTGGGAAGTAGGCTTGTCAAATAAAATTGATATTACTTTCCAGTGGAATTAGAAATTTGCTTACAGAGAGGCCTCTGTAGGTGTATGTGTACAGATGTATGCAGGGCTCACCATCCTGATAATGTGTAGGATCAATTCTTACTTCTCTAGGTCAGATGTGTTATACTGTCTGCTGTGGAAAGTTACTATGTGTTACTTTCTCATCTCACCACTCCTCAGATGCTCCTACTAATCCTGTTACTACTTCCTCTATTCCAGAAGGTCTTCACCAGCCTTGAAGCTGCATAAATAATGACAGCTTCCTATTTTCCTTCTTTCCACAATTCTCCAATTTCTATTGCTGTTTCTTTTCCCTTTGTCTGGGAAAGGACATCACTCAGGATGTCAATGTAGTAACCTTTACTGAGGTGAAAATCTCGTTCGGCCTTTTTTCCTTTTTTTTTTTTTCAGTTGGGAGGCTTTAATGCACACCATTTCACATAGCCAAAAGTTAGTTCTGTGTGAAAACACTGCAGAAAAGTAAATGGATTAAAACCAGACTAACTAAGTTTAAAATAGAACAGCTAAAAGGAATCATCACTGTGTGCAGTCATTTACAAGGGTACAGAGAGATTTCTGTTACACTTCATCCTTTGCAGTAGCTTGGATGGACTATAGAAAACCTTTGCTAGTAAAATTCGTACATGGTACAAAGACTGATGGAGCTCATGGAGCATATGAAGTGCTCACACAGGGAGCAATCTAGACTTTTTTGGTAAACTGTGCACTAGAAAATGCCAGTCATTTTAAGGTGGGAATACAGGACTAACAGAATCCTCTTGGTGCCTAAATTGAGTCACATGTAAGTATCTCCTGCACTCCTTCACATGATGATCTAACTCTAGGAGGAAGTTTTAAGACCGACTGTGATTTATAAATTGGCTTTCAACATTTGAGCTGTTGTTTCCAGTTGATCTGCTACCATTCCTACTGGCTGGAGCAGCGGGTGTAGAGAATTGTCGTTCTAACCTGTATAGACACTCGAGGAGAACTTGGAGTCACTACTTCTAAATGTTACTAGTGTTTCTCCACTTTTTTTTGGGGGAAACCAAAGCACTTTCTGCATTGGACAAAGAGTTATGCTGTGCCCTGACACTTTAGTCATATGAGGGCTCTGTAAACACATTTCCTAACAAGTAATCCTTTCATCCCTTCTGCCACTCAACACCATTTTACCAAAATGTTAGCATCTTGCCACTGTGGTCATCCTCAGAGATCCAAAACCAGGAGTCACAAAACTGTAGAAAAGTAACATGTATCTCTTTAGAGCTTGAGTGTGTATGGCTAGGAACAAGGAGGGTGAAAACGGTTCCTTCCAGCCCTGGCAACGCATCAGTGTTATGCACAAGGCTGTGGGATGGTGAATGAATGAAAATTCCATTCAGTCTCCCAAGAACACTGTTTATTTTCTAGAGAGGGGAAAAAGCATAAAAAAGTTGAGGGAAACTGTT
This sequence comes from Steatornis caripensis, assembly GCA_013398225.1. Classification (NCBI taxonomy): domain Eukaryota; kingdom Metazoa; phylum Chordata; class Aves; order Caprimulgiformes; family Steatornithidae; genus Steatornis; species Steatornis caripensis. Next base: position 447,678 of record VZSC01015414.1, read on the forward strand.
TCTGTTGAGATCTGTGTTACAAGAAATTTGAGATCCATTCCCCTGAAACAAGATTTAGGAAAATTAAATATTTGAAATTTGAAGCCAGATAAAATAAAGTCTGAAATAAGATGCACATTTTTACCAGTGATGATAATGAATTATAGTAGTTGCTTATCAAATGATGTGCTAGATTTTCCAACACCTGAAATCTTTCAGCAAAGATTGGATATGTTAGTGATTATCTCTTGTCCAGCCAGAGGTTAAGGGCAGTGTTATCCAGAAAATCAGATTAGAAACTCATAATAGACCCTTGTGGCCATAAAGGTACATGAAAGTCAATGGCACAAATTTGCAACAGTCAGTGATTTAGTTCAAGGCTTGAAACTTCTAAATGCAGATTTCTGTTTTCCATTCTGAACGATGAAATGTCTAATGCAATAGGAGCTGAATTCTGGCTGCAGTTAGATTAATGCAACTCCAGTAACTTCAGTGGAACTGCAGGATTTGATACAAGGACTTTTCAAATCTGTCTGTTTTGACAGAAGCATTATTGCCACTTGATCAAAAGCTTTTACCTGGAAAAGCTTGTTAATACAAGCATTTATTGTGAGGAGTGGCATTTTTTTCTCTCTAGAGAAGAAAAAACCTGAAAGGAGCATTTTAAAATTTAAAATAAAACCTGACTTGCTTTACTATGCCTAACATAGAAATCTGTTTTGAAAGAATATAAATATCTGTAAATATAAATAAGTATCTGATTCCTAATAATCAAGCCCAAATTCACCAGCTAAGGAACCTGGTAAGCTGTGAGAAGTGCTTTGTTTGAGAAGGAGTTAGGATACCTCACTCTCATTCTTTCAAGTTTCTATCCACCATACCGAGCAGAATCCCACAACTTTACAGGTGGAGCCACATTGCAGCTAGTGACACAGACAGATGACATATTTATTAGCTTGTCAAAGCTTCCTCTGTTTATGGAAGACTCACCCAGCTAAACAAAACAGTCTGCTTCCCATTGGCTAATTGAGCTGTCCCCTGTTGAGAGTCTCAGCAAAGTGCTTGATGAGGCATAAAATGATGATTAATTAATTTACTGCTCAGTTGATCATCAAACTGAGAGGTTTATGATTCTCACAGCGGTCAACACTCTTTCTTCAATGTGCAACAGCATGAGCAGCCTTCACTCTGGCCTGCTGCTGCCTTTGCTATGACCTGAGGTATGGTGGCTTAACTCAGGGGAAACAAGGAAAAAATCAAGAGAAAAGTTTCAAAAGGGATGTACTCAGGAGCCTCTTTCAGAGAGACTTGTGAGAGCCAGATCGCTTCTCACAAAGGGTCTTTTCATATCTCAGCATTAATAAAAGCTACGTTACTGGACATTATTTTGGTTCAGTGGATTACATAAGAACCTCCCTAAAAGTAACATTTTCTTCTCTGATTACATGGCTAAAAGTCAGAATTAGAATGAAGTTATATAGAAACAGGGCTTCACAGTTGCAGGTATAGGTGTGTTAGAAGAGATCAAAATGCCAGTACAAGTACTGAGCAAGGTTTTCTCTTTTTTATTCCTAGAGATGAATTTTAGTAATTCAGAACTCCTTAAAAAAAAAAAAAGAATTATAGAGATTTGAAGATTTAACACATTCTATGTATGGTAGGCACTACATTTAAAAGCATTATTCAAAAAGCACATTTTTGCATTTGTATGCATTTGCTTCTTGTGTGCTGTTACCAAGTATTTTGCATATGTTTTTGTGTGCAAACTTTTAAATATTTGCACTTGCAATAATATTCTAATTTTTCTCTGAAATTTTAATGCGGTGTCCAGTGTTTATTCCCAATGTGAAGACAACTAAATTCTGCTTAGTTACAGTCACTTAATTTCAGAATAATGTGAAGTGAATGAATATACATATAAGAAAGCAATTTAATCCTGTTGTCAGACAAGTATGTTTTATACTAGCCATTTGGCCCAATTTTTCACAAGAGGTAGGTGGTGGGATATATACATTGGCACAAGGACATGTGTATGCCAATGTATACACATTTAGAAGTTTCTTGTCTCTCTCTTTTCTGTAAGACTGTACCAGAGTTACCAGACCTACTGGAAGACACCAGGAAATGTCTTCTAAATGTCTTCATGCCTGAGCATCTGAGCAGAAAATACATGTTTTTTCTGTATAATGGGAAGAGAGCGTCAGTTTGCAAATTAGGCTTTTCTCCAAGTATGTATAACCCATTCCTAGATAGGATTCTGGCTAGGAAGAACCCAAGCAGAAAATGAAGCTGTTTAATATAACTCCAGTCCTTTTATTTGGCTCAAAAGAACAATGAGAACAATAAGCAAGTGAGAAAAGGAATTGAGTTAGTATAGTCAGTAGATCCTTTGTTTATGAACTATGTTTCTTCTTTGATTCAGCCTTCAGGAAACTTCATCTAGTTTAGATGAACCAGAGAAAGCCATCTCTTTTTCTTACCAAAGCAATGCACAGAAATCAAAGTTTGCATATTTGCACAGAATATGCTATATAATGCAGGAAAAGAGATCAGAAAGAAACAGCAGAAAACCAATAAATTCTGATAGAGTGATTTAATGCCAAGAAAAAATGGGAAGGAAAACAGTGTGGAAGACAGGATGAAATATAAACGTTTTCCAAGAACTTGCACATTGGTCAAGGAATGGAAGAAATCTCGCTAAGCAATGTAAATCACTAAATTACATGGACCTATTTAAATAACGCTCTTGCTCAAATTCAACTCATCTATCTTTGGGAAAAGACATATATAAAAAAGAGCTATAGATGAGAAATGGCTTTCAAAAGATTTAGAAGCAACAATGGACAAATATTTAGTGTGAACATCTGTGACATGATGTGATAGAGTGGGCTGATGTTGATTCTTGAGTATAAAAATGGAGAGTAGTCTCTAGGTGTTGGAGGTTTTTTACCTTTAAAAATGAGACTATTGACACTGCACAGGTTGTACAAAAAGGAGCTCTGAAAACAAATTTCAAAATCATGTTGCAGACAATGAGATAGACCTACTGTTACCTGATGGAAGCTTTGTGCTGATATTTTCAGATTTTTTAAAGTTCTGTTGAAGGTATCTTAGAAGAATGATTATCAAATTTAATAACTTTCCCAGACAAGAACACAGGTGGCAGAAAAGGTAGACTTAACTCTGCCATGGTCAGGTACTGATTTTTGGATAGCTATGTTTCTTTTGGGCATCTTTTATTCTACCTTTATATTGCTACTCTCAGTAAAGAGTAGTTGCATAATGGAAGCTCTGCAGCTCTCTCTGTAGTGGACATTTTTGCATAAAAACTTGTTGATATCTGATTGTTCTGATTTTTCTCCACTGTTGTATGTACTATCATGTTCTAGAATTCATCATTCTGTAACTATATCTGCTTTCTCTCATACTTATTTTTACAATCCTCTTCTGAGGGTCTGTATAAATATACGTAGTGCTTCATTTTTATAGCTTCATAAAATGTAATCGCAAAAAAAACATTAGCCAATCTGGTTGACTACCTTTGAAACATGGGCTGTAGAATTTCACCTGGTTACCCCTACACTGAGCTGAATAATATGTATTTGACTAAAGCGTATCTTCCAGATGGATATCTAGTTTTGATTTGAAGACATCAAAGGCCACTTCCCTGACAGTTCTGAAAACATCAAAGAGTACTGAGCTTGTGGAAGATAAAAGAAAAATGAGCTAATTGCCTGGATGCTAAAGGGAAATTTACAGCAAATATTTTGGTCCTATTCTGGCTTTTAAAAATCTGGCTTACTGGAAAGACTGCCAGCCATTATTACACATGTAAGTAAAATTGACCTTCTTTTTCTAGTTCCAGGCCTCACATGGTAGACAAACACATCCTGAGGAAAAAAAAAAAGAAAAAAAAGAGTAAGATATACCATAGTCTACGATTGGTAGACTTTGTAAAAGACAGGTTGAAGAAGAAGAAAATGATCTGAGTGACTTTGAATGCAGACTGTTTTGAACTTTCTTAGTTAAGTTGGAAACTAGGAAAAAATGAAAGGTAAATTGAAGAAAATGGAAGGAGGGAAGGGAAGGAAATATAGGAGGTCCAATCATAGTTCAACCATCTCAAAGGGGTTTATAATGTGCCCTTAAAAACTGTTTCCTTTTCCCTTCATACTCTGTCATAGCAAAATCAAGGTTTAAATAATCTTCTGAGAAGTGTTTTTTTCTGTAACTTTACATATTTTTCTTTTATTTTTTTATATCACGTTCCACTTTCCTACTAGTAGAAACGAATAATGTTAAGAACACATTTTCTGGTGGATTTAATTACTTAGTAACATTGTAGGGCAGACATTCTACCATATAGAAAGACTTAAATTACAGCTAAATGAAGCCTTTGCATCTTATTTTTGGCCTTGTTTGAGAGCATTCAGTTTCGTGCTTCCATAAACAACTAACACCTTTTTTGCATTCTGGGACTGAAGTGTCCCTAACCAACTTCAGTAGTAGCTTGAGCTGTTAGCTCGCATGGACACAGGGGCCACTTTATAGCTTGGAAATATTTGATAGCAAAAACTTTGAGAACAGATTGAATTATGCTCTTGAAAGAATTCTCCAATTGTTGAAAGCAGAATCAAGAATATTTAAAAAAATGTTGGTTCTTTTTTTCACAGAATGAAAACACATAGCACATCAGAGCGAGAAGACTTTCCCAACAGCATGGCTGAGAAGAGTGTAAGATACTTTTCTTACATACTTATCTTGCCACTCTAGCCAGTAAGTCAGCTTCATCAGGGGCCCAACTTAAATGTCCCTATGTAAACATAGGGAATAAACAAGAAGAGTTAGAGATGTGTGCATGCATGCAGGGCTAGGATCTTATTGACATCACGGAGTGGTGGGATGGCTCCTATAAATGGAGTGTTGGAATGAAAGGATATAAGCTCTGTAGGAAGGACAGGCAGGGGAGACAAGGAGGGGTGTTTCCCTCTACGTCAGTGAGCAGCTGGGGTGCATGGAGGGATGAATGAGAAGCCAACCAAGAACTTATGGGTCAGGATTAAAGGGAGGGCAGAGACAGGTGACCTTATAGAGGGGGTCTGCTACAGGTCACTCAACCAGAAAGACCAAGCGGATGAGGCTCTCTATAGACAGGAGTAACCTCATGTTCAGAAATCCTGATTCTCATGGAGGACTTCAACCACCTGGTATCTGTTGGAGGGACAACACAACAAGGCATAAGCAATCCAGGTGTTTCCTGGAATACTTTGATGATGATAACTTCATTCTCCAAGTGACAGAGGAGCCAAAGAGGAAAGGTGCTGTGCCGGACCTTGTTCTCACCAACAAATAGGGGCTGGTGGGGAATGTGCAGCTCAAGGGAAGCCTTGGCTGCAGTGACCATGAAATGGTGACATTCAAGGTCCTTAGGGCAGCGAGGAGGGCACACAGTAAGCAAACTACCCTGGACTTCCGGAGAGCAGACTCTGGCCTCTTCAGGGACCTGCTTGGTAGAGTCCCATGGGATAAAGCCCTGCAGGGAAGAGGGGCTCGAGAAAGCTGGTTGATATTCAAAGATCACATCCTTCAAGCTAAGGAGCAATGCATCTCAACAAAGAGGAAGTCAGGCAAAAATGCCAGGAGGCCTGCATGGATGAACAAGAAGCTCCTGGACAAATTCAAATATGGAAAGGAAACCTACAGAGGGTGAAAGCAAGGACAGGTAGCCTGGGAGGAATACAGAGAAATTGTACGAGCAGCCAAGGATCAGGTTAGGAAAGCTAAAGCCCTGATAGAATTAAATCTGGCCAGGGACATCAAGGGTAACAAGAAAAGCTTCTATGAGTAATGTTGGTGACAAAAAGAAGACTAGAGAAAATGTGGGCCCTTTCTGGAAGGTAATGGGAGACCTGATTACCTGGGATACAGATAAGGCTAAGGTATTCAATGACTTTTTTTGCCTCTGTCTTCACTGGTAAGTGTTCAAACCACAACACCCAGAAGGCAAAGGCAGAGACTGGGAGAATGAAGAACTATCCACTGTAGGAGACGATCAAGTTCAAGATGACCTAAGGAACCTGAAGGTGCACAAATCCATGGGACCTGATGAGATGCATCCACGAATCCTGAGGGGACCAGTGGATGAAGTTGCTAAACCACTACTGACCATTTTTGAGAAGTCGTGGCAGTCTGGTGAAGTTCACACTGACTGGAAAAGAGGAAATATAACCCTCATTTTTAAAAAGACCTGGGAAACTACAGGCCAGTCAGACTCAACTCCATACCTGGCAAGGTCATGGAGCAGATCCTCCTGGAAACTATGCTAAGGCACATGGAAAATAAGGAGGTGAATGGTGACNAGGTAATGGGAGACCTGATTACCTGGGATACAGATAAGGCTAAGGTATTCAATGACTTTTTTTGCCTCTGTCTTCACTGGTAAGTGTTCAAACCACAACACCCAGAAGGCAAAGGCAGAGACTGGGAGAATGAAGAACTATCCACTGTAGGAGACGATCAAATTCAAGATGACCTAAGGAACCTGAAGGTGCACAAATCCATGGGACCTGATGAGATGCATCCACGAATCCTGAGGGGACCAGTGGATGAAGTTGCTAAACCACTACTGACCATTTTTGAGAAGTCGTGGCAGTCTGGTGAAGT
>VZSC01015415.1:25762-40811 GCA_013398225.1 Steatornis caripensis
CAGCCTGGAGAAGAGAAGACTGAGAGGGGATGTCATCAATGCTTATAAATATCTAAAGGAAGGGTGTCAAGAGGATGGGGCCAGGCTCTTTTCAGTGGTGCCCAGCGACAGGACAAGGGGCAATAGGCACAAACTGGAACGCATCAACTTCCGTCTGAACATGAGGAAGAACTTCTTTACCGTGAGAGTAACAGAGCACTGGAACAGGCTGCCCAAAGAGGTTGTGGCGTCTCCTTCTCTGGAGATATTCAAAACACGCCTGGATGTGTTCCTGTGCGCCCTGCTATAGGCACATCTGCTTTAGCAGGGGGGTTGGACTAGATGATCTCTGGAGGTCCCTTGCAACCCCTACCATTCTGTGATTCTTCTAACCCCTTTTTCAGTAAAAGAGTATTTAGTCAGGAAAGCTCTATTTTCATCTGTAAATGACCTATACACCCTTTGAAGTTCCCTTTAAGGAGAAATAACAAACTCTTCCTCTATATAACGAACTTAGCACAAAATCAGACTTCAACCTCCCAGGGGTCTCCTAGATAATCTTATTTATTTTGGGAATTTCTGCAACTATAATTATTTATTCTGCTGAATTTTACATTAGATTTAGATGCTTCTGAATTATACTTTTGGTCAAGGAACTTTGTAGAGTTCTTGCTGGTGAAGAAGAAATCCAAAGATATCTCAGTCATCTGGAAAAAAAAGTCTTCCTTGAGGAAAGTGTTTGTACTGCAGTACTCAGTAATGAAGGGAATGGTGTGGAAGAAGACATGACACACAGCTATGATTAGGGAAATAATTCACTATAACAAGCTCTACACTGTAAGTACTGGATGGCTTTCCAACTAGGATGTTCTTAAAAAACAACCATAGCAGAACACCATTTGTTGTATCTTTTTATTGACAATTTGTCTGTGCTCAGGTGTTCTTTATTTTTAAGTCAATGTATATGTATATCTGATATGTAAATCAGCTTCAATGTGTGCCCTGAAGTAGAGCTGCCCCATACTTTTATATAACGTTAGTAATCTGTCTTTCACCAATGTTTTTAATCTCTCATTTTTTGTTTTAATGAAAGTGGAAAGAAATAAACTTGAATGAACAGAGAAATTTTTTGAAAAACCACTAGACAACATGATTGGACATGACATAAACCAGACTTTTGAGGTGGAGGTGCCTAGATTTTGTTCTCATACTGATGTCCTCAAAGACAATAAAAGTCTTTTACAGTAATTTTTTTTTTAAATATGTATTTTAATGGACTATGCATCATCCATTGCATCCTTGCACTTCTGCCGGGTGTGGGTTTATTTCTTTCCTGGCTTATTGTAATCCCTGGCTGGTGTCCTCTACTCCCCATGAAGTCTGTTGCTTCTGGGGTTTGACTGTCTGCTCACACAAATAATTTTGCTGCTTACCTTGGAGTGTATTTCCCTTCTTCAGTGATGTAATTCTGTCAACCTCTTTTTCTTTCAGATTGTTTAAAACTTTATTTCCATGTAAAGAACAGTCTTTGCTATCCTCCAGAAGGTCTCATATAACCCAAGCACTACTGTTTCCAGTTTATAACCGATAAATAGGGTTAAAAAATATAAACCAGACTTTACTTGTCACATATAAAAGTATGAAAATCTTCTGTGTCCTTGGAAAAGGGCAACTTTCGAACATATTTTTTAGTCTATTGATTCTGAGCAATTTCCTACTTGAACCTATTCTACATTTTTCTCTGCAAGCCTAGGAGAACATTCTTTTCATCACCTCCAAGGTGTGTCCTTGGTTTTATGTCTTGCTACAAGCAAATTCCTCCCAGTTAACTCTTATTTTAAGAAAAAGTAAATGAGAATGAAACAGTATATATTTTCATGGCAAGGATTTGTGTCAACAAGTAACATAAATTTTCAGTAATTCCAGACACTATTTGGGGAGAATCACTTGATTATGCAGACCTTTTTCTTAAAAATTCTATACAATCAGCACAATGTAGGATATAAGCACAAAGATGTCAACCCCACACATACACTGCCATCTGCTCTTCAAGGCTTATTCCAGCTTGCCTGCAAAAAGACTTGGCAAAAATGCCCTATTAAACTCAACTCATGTAAAGTCGAAGAACATCTTGACTGTCTATGGCAGTGTATTTTTTTTTGTGATCAATGATCAGTTTCATATGAAGCAGCTCTTTCTAGTAGAAAGACCTTCAAAATAGGACATACTGCTCCACCATTTTTTAAGACACTCTAAGTGATAGAAGGTAACGAAATTAACACTGAGTCTATTATATATCAGATTTATTTTTTAAAGAAAATGATTTTGAAAGAAGTAAAATAATTTTCTGATGACAACACAGAGATTTGGGAGTTGGACTAGACCTTTAAACGTCCCTTCCAACCCAAACTACTCTATGATTCTATAATTCTAAGATGTCAATTTAGCCAATACTCAGATGCAGTGTGAATTCTACTGACAGAGGACAGTTCTAAATAGTAATGAGACTCATTGTTTAGATTTTGACATATAAAAAGGAACTTGCATTCAGATACCTTGTTTTGACAGTCTCCCAGACTGCAGGTAAATATCTTAGTCACATGTTGTACAAGAGTCTTCAAACAACATTATTTTTAGAACTATATCTTTTATTGTAGAAGTTTTAGTGGATGGAAAATGTTACCTGGAATAAATGCATTTACGTCTTTGAGGAAAACCCCAGAAATATTGTAATTTAAATACAAATAATTGTAGACGTCAGCTGAATTACAGCCCACCGTATGCAAACATTTCTCAGCCATATACGTATGTATCTGCATCAGCACAGGAAAATATCTGTGGCACATATAATCTAGTTCAACTCCCAGAAGAGCTGAGCACCCTTGCAGTTAACACCAGTGGACGTCTAGGTTTACATTAATATGGATAAGAGAACTTTAGCGCTTTTTCTTGGACTGACATTTGATCTAGCTTTAGATTGATAGGAGAGGAAAACATATAATAGTTAATTTAAGGACATGTATCTTAAAGTCAGGAGTCATAGGTTTTGGGGGTTTTAGGATTTTCATCTTGGCTTCTTGTTTTCAGCAAGAAGAATAAAGATCTAAAAGACAATGTTTGGAACTTTACCATAAGAAATTCCATTTCTGGATATGGGATTTGATACACACCTAGTTTTGAAGGAGCTATATAAAGTCATTTTGTAGAATCTTTTTTCTCCTTGACTTCATCAGAGGTAAAACTGTGCCTGAGGAAACAACTGAGGAAGTGCTTTAAAAAATCAAAGTCACATCTTTGTAAGATGTTAAGCTTGCAACACATCACAGGGAAAACTCAGAGACTTAAAGTAGAAAGGTAAAGATATTTACTACAGCCCAGCCAAAAAAATTATCTCAAAATGAGAATTTATTTTAGGGAAAATACTTAGAAGCAGGAATCTCTTTCAGCTAGGTAGCTTCAAAGTGTGTTTAGTATTTTACCAAATTCTTTTTCACTATAACAAGCTTAGGTTCAGCCGGTTAATACCATTCCTGTAGGGAAACATCTTGAAAACTATTTTGGCATATAATTTGGTAAACTCTTAACCTTTAATGAGGAGAGAAAAGACAACATTGACTTCTGAAAAAGCAATTCCCAGCGTAAAAAGAAGCGATGAAGGTGTTAACCTGCTCTAATTAGCGTGGCCTATCGCCTCAGCAAGATGATAATTTTATCCTCTAATATCTGAATATCTAACGTAGTTCAGAAAAGTATTGAATTACTAAGACAAAGTCTTAACCTTCCAAATATATTCCTAGCACCTCTGTGAACCTTTACACTAGAGACTGCTATCCTGAAGACAGAAAGGATAGTGCTCACTAATAATCAAATTAATACTTTAAATTCAGCTGGTATTTCTGGTGTAAATAGTCAAGCTGGTAATTGCATAGGTAGGTAAGAGAAGAATGCTTTTGGTGTTGGTATAATATTTTAATCTGCGTACAAATAAAAGCATTGAGCTACACTTGTTTCTTATCTAATGTCATGGCTTGAGCCCAGTTGGCAACAAAAAACCACGCGGCCGCTCGCTCACTCCTCCCCCCCACATCAGGAGGAGAAGAAAATGTAACTAAATGTTGAGTAAAGACAGGGAGGGTTCACTCAACAGTTATGGCTATGGATAAAACTAGATACAACTTGCAGAAAAAAATTCAAATTAATTGTTTATCAATCAGAGCAGAGTAGGATAAGGAGACAAGAAAAGCCAGATCTTAAAAACAAATAAATACCCTTCCCCCTACCCTGCTACCCATCCTTACTTCCTGGGCTCAAGTCCACTTGCTCCCGATGTCTCTCCTTCCTCCCCACTTAGCAGTGCAGGGAGACGGGGAATGGGGGTGCAGTCAGTTCACCAAAGATTGTCTCTGCTGCTCCTTCCTCATCAGATGGGGAGGGCTCCTCATGAGCTTCCCCTGCCCCAGCGCAGGGTCCCTCCCATGCCAGATGACTGTCTCACAAACCCCTCCATCGTGAGTTCTTCCCACACGGTGCAGTCCCCCAAGAATGCACCAACCCAGCACTGGCTGCCCACAGAGTTGTGGCCTGATTCAGGAGCAGGCACCTCCCCTGGCATGGGGTCCTCCACAGGCTGCAGGTCCATCTCTGTCTTGCTGTGGTCCTTCACAGGCTGCTCCACCCGATTCTCCGTGGGCTGCAGGGGCACAGACTGCCCTCTCCTTGCCGGGTTGCAGGGGAGTCCCTGCTCTGGCCACATGCTCAGCCCCCTCCCCACTGACTTCTTGTATCTGCAGAGGTGTTTCTCTCACATCCCCCTCCTTCCTCTGCTGCAGGTCTCAACGACTGCTCCTTTGTCCCCTTCTTAAATACGTTATCACAGAGGCTTATCTATTGTTGCTAAATGGCCTGGCCTCAGCCCAAGGTGGGGGCGACTTGGAGCTGGGGGAGCTTTGAGCAGCTTCTTACATGGGCCAGCCACCCACGTAGCCCCATCCCCTGCTACCAAAGCCCCGCCACACAGACTCAACACATCTACATAGAAAAAAAACTTTTAGAAAGAAGGGAATATATTCCACTTGCATGGATGACTGCAAAATGCACGCATGATTTGACCACTAAATATTGAATCACAGCATTAGGTAGGTTAGAAAGGACCTCTGGAATTCATCAGGTCCAAACTCCCTCTTAAAGCAAGGGTAGTTAGAACACATTTCTCAGTGTCATAACCAGTTGAATCTTGACCACCTCCAAGGATGGATGTCTCACAGTCTTTCTGGGCCTCTGTTTGGTTATGCTCATTGAGACGAAGATTTTTGAGGCAGAATTTCCCATACTCTAGCTTGAGGCCATTGCTTTTCACCCTTCAGCCATAAAATTCTTAGTAGGTGCAGTTACTCCACTCACTCCCAAACTTCCCTACACGCTCCAACTATGTGATTACAGAGAGCAGAGAGGTCTCCCCTTCCCATTCTCTTCCTCAACCTGAGGCAGCCCAGTGACTTCTGCTTCCCCTTGTGCATCATGTGCTCCAACAATGATCACCACAGGGACTCTGCTGTACATCAGGGTCTGTTCTGCATCAGGAGCTGACATCTTGTGACAGCACACCAGGATTGATCTCAGCCAAGCAGTGGGGCAGGATCATTTAGTGCTTCCCACTGGTCACTCCTCATACAGTCAATAGGACAGCGCTGTTATTTCTTCACTGTATATACTTGAGATATACATGGAATATGAAATTAATTGGTTTAAAAAACAGAGAAAACTCTGGTAATGACATAAGTCTTTTTTACTTTAACTTTTGTAAGAGTAACACTCATTTTTTAAAAAAAAATCTTTTTCCTGAGAAAAATTACTTTATATTCCTGATTAGAACTTTGGAAATCCTGTTTTTAATCTTTGATGATGCTTCATGAAGATTACAGACAGCAGAATTTTGTTCTCATTTATATTGAAATAAAACTAATGTTTTGAACACTCATAACTGAAAAACATTAAAATTTTATTAGGTAGTGAATGGATGTGTTTATTCAGGGGATAAATGGTTAAAGTCATTGGGAATTCCTTCTTCATCACAGCTACCTGCTCCAGTGAGCACCAGACTAAGATTTCCTAGTTTTTTTAGAAAAAATTCTAATCAACCATGCTAAACCATACAAAAAAATCAGGTCTCCTTGATCAGAAGTCAAGGTTAATAATAATAACTTTGCTAAAAAGATGAAGAAAGCAGTTGTTCACTGTTCATTTTTTTAATTTATTATTTATGGTTCTATGATTATAAGACAACATGGCAGAAACAGGATAACACAATTAACACAGACATGACTGAAGAAAAGAAAACTTCCTCTAAAACACGCCTTTTATATCTTATTGTGCCAAATGTACCTATAGGCTTTGTAAGCATTGTTGTCCTATTGGGGAAATACATTAGTATAAGATTCTGACTGACTAAGGAAATTCATTTCATCACACCTTTCTTCACTATGTCAATATTGTTATAATGGAATTTGCGATTCCTTATTAGCAAAGTTTATATTGCTGATATTATGTTGGTTGTATAATATTGGTTATAGCAAACCCTCCAACTTAATAGAAGTCATGTTCGATTTTCTCAAACCTGTAAGGTTTCATTAAACTTCATGGCCCAGATGAGTACTAAATTATCAGTACTGTGTACAAATGCTGCCATATATCAGGCAAACTTTTTAGCCCCAAATTTTCCTTGTAATTCCCTCAACATTTTGAAGAGACAAATGAATCTCAGAGTAGGTGAAACTGAGATTCATCCTAAAAGACATAGTTCAGCTGAAAATCCTGAAAATAGAGACAAGAACTAAGACATGAGATTATGATTTTCTGGGTTCCTTTGAGACTCCAGAAAGCTTTCATAAATCAATATATCTTATACTGATAACTTTTGCCATCAGTTACTTGAATTCTTTAGGAGGGAAGTTTTTGAGTAAAGACTTAAGAGTCAACGTTTTCTACGGGAAATATCTTTTTGACTAACCCTGTGGCAACCTTGCTATAAAAATTTTACAAGTTTAGTGAATTTATTTTAACTCAAATAACATGCATGAAAAAATATGAAAAAGTTATTACTTTGAAAATGAGACAACTAACTTAGAATAGAAATGATATTGCTTCTAGACTTTATTGATGCCTACCAAATACCTGGTTAATATTTCATTCTATTAGTACCAAAAGATTTTCTCTGATTAAAGGCCCAACCCATAGTATTCTACAAAATCAATTCAGCTACTCTTCCATTTATGTTCTCATTGTCAGAAATAAGTGATAAATAAAGATCTGTAGGAGGAACATAATAGACTCCATCACTAATAAATGACCCTGATATGTAGATGTCTGTCCTGGTTTATCCCAAAGTGGCATCTAAGCAGCCCACAGCCCGCAGCCTCTGTCACTACCTCTCTGTGGGATCGGGGAAAGAGTCAGAAGCATAAAAGTAAGAAAACTCATGGGTTGAGATGATGAGAGTTAATAGGTACAGCAAAAACTGCATGCACAAATGAAAAAAACCCAAAGGAATTAATTCACTACTTGCCATCTGCAGGCAGGTGTTCAGCCATCTCCAGGAAAGCAGGGCTCCATCATGTGTAACAATTACTTGGGAAGATGTACACCATCACTCCGAACTTTCCCTCCTTCCTTCTTCCCCCGGTTTCATATGCTGAGCATGATGTCATATGGTATAGAATATCCCTTTGGCCAGCTGGGATCAGCTGTTGCAGCTGTGTCCGCTCCCAAATCCTTGTGCACCTCCAACCTACTTGCTGGTGGTGTGGTGTGAGAAGCAGAAAAGGCCTTGACTCTGTGTGGGCACTGCTTAGCAATAAGGAAAATGTCTCTGCGTTATCAACACTGTTTTCAACAAAAACCCAAAACATAGCCCCATACTAGCTATCATGAAGAAAATTAACTCTATCTCAGTCAAAACCAACACAATGTCAAAGCAGCAGTTCTTAGATTAACAGATGTGGTGGCATCAGGACTATCAGCAGGAACAGATTATTTTGGATTTCATATGAGAAAATAATTCACAGATCATTATTTAATTGATGGTTTCAGCTATTTCTTTCTGTTCATAAAATGTCTTGTGACTCCTTAATTACATTCCAAAGTCTTTCTTGCTACTACTCTTTATTCAGGAGTGGAAGGATTTGGGTGACAGGCACTGAGGTTTTTGATCACTCAAGGAACAGCAGTAGATGGAAAGAGGTAAGGGCACTCTGACTGTTTAAAACCTGTGTTTTCCTAAGCCACATAGACCTTGTTTGATTCAAGCTTGGTAATGTATTTACTGTCCTGCTGCAGAGTTGCAGTTTTGTCACATGAAGTGGCATATTATGTTTTCAAAAAGTCCAAGGTTTAATCAAGTGGTGCATCCTTCCATGTGACAGAGACTATTTCCATATGTGATCTAAATGTTTGCTTTCTGTCAAAATATGCAATAGTAACAGAAGAAAAGCAAAAAGATTCCTGACAAAATGGCCATGAAAATATTTATAACCAAGAAAGCAATGGGGCAAGCTGATCTTTTGCTGTCATTTACCTTGAAACTGTTGACTCCTTCCATTTCACCTCTTAAGGGACTGGACTCCTCTGCAGCACAGGGTTCTGTGAAGTGATGAAGGAGCTGTGCTTAGTCACAAATGCTGCAACATAAAGAGGAATAGAGGTACATAAAATGAAAGGGATTGTTTCTTCTCTCAGGATAGAATAACAAAACACACTGTGACTTAAGTATGAAGCAGAAGAAGGATAAATAAAATTAATTTGGTCATTATTCCTATATATTCACAAAGAATATAAATATTAAGAGACATTATATTATGTGGTTTTACAAAGGTAATGAGTAAAACATTCTCTGATCTTGATCTAAATCACAGTAAGCTACAGTCTAAGTATCTTTCAGTGATTTAGTATCCTTCAGAAATACAAAATCTGCAAGACAGCTAAATCCAGAACTACAAAAAAGCACTGACAGTGGACTAATAGTTACATTCTTCCAAAACTTCTGTAAGGCAGCCTTATCACGATAACACAAAGAAAGAATAGTGAGATAAATAGGGTAGTATTTTTTTAGTCATGTTTAAAGTTGGAGATGTCTGTAAGTATTTGGGAATGAATACAGTATACTATTATAGACATACATGAAGTTTATTGTCACAGTGACTCAATGATTAGAACTTGTAATTCAGTTGCATCAAATTAGTCAAAATGTTCAAGCTGTGATATCCTAGCAACACCAGAGTCACATTGGAATAAAACAATATGTTTTAGTCCTGCTAAGATATTTTGTTAAATAACAAACACAATTTTTCAAATCTTTTTTTTTCTGTTCATTATCTCAAATTTGCAAAATTACCTTTCCATTAATTATTATTAGCAGAAAAATTCTAAGCAATTCTTGTAGAAAGATAATCTAAACAAATTTTTCTGTAAAATATAATTCCATAAATCATGCTTTCCATAATATTAACATGCTTTTAAATGGGGTGATCATTACGGGCTATTTGAGTGGCCCATACACTGTAGTGAAAACTTGTATTATGATTTGGAGTGATTTAGTTCAGAGATATGTTTGCTACTTGGAAATATAAATATTATACACAAAATGATATGTAGTCTAAAATAATTTTATGAAAATAACATTTTTGGAGAAGCTTGCAGCCAATAACATTTCTCATTTCCTGCTATCGTCAGTTCAAAGGAGAAAGACTTGCATTGTTAGAGATAAAGGTTTACATAAGAAACCTCTTGGAAAGGTCAGGTTCTGTAAGTTTGGACTCCAGAATAGTAATTTAAGTTATAACAAAGACAACACTCTAGACACTCATAGGTAACAGATAAAATGCAGATAATAATAAACCAGACTCTCTTATCATAAAACATATGTCACAGTTTGTTAACTGTGGAAAGCAGTAATGCAAAAAATGTCAACTAAATCCAGTGGTGACCACTCGCACTCAAATACTCTTTTTGGCTTGATTATTAGCAAGAATAAAAAATTGAGACTTCAGGGAATGGTTTCATAAATGTCTACAGAAAGCATAATTTAAACTAATAATCTCAGACAGTCAGAGGAGGAGTGACACACAAATATTTGCAAAACCTATGCCTCATGCAAGATTCCTCCTTGTTCAGAATCAAGCGAGGTAAGTAAAAGCACATTAGTCTTTGTAGAGAAGATTTCATGGAGATTGGATTTTGATGCTATTGGGAACTGACCGATAAACAAACCAACCTGATATATTTAATGTGGGATGGATTTTTCTGTGATATAATTAAGCAAACGAGTCTTCATAGAATCACAGAAACACACAGAACTGGAGCACTGCAGGATGATTTAAGATGACATCGACTGAGGGGACAACTGACCCACTGCCCAGAGCACAATCACTTGTGTGGTCAGGCCAGGATGCTCAGGCCTTCATTCTATGAAGGTTGGAAACCTTGCCACCACCTTCCTGGGCTTGGCCCTGCTGCCTAACTGTTCTCACGGAAAAAAACTTTCCCAGTACTTCTTGAGGTTATAGTCATGGTGAATGCATTTCCTGAAAACTGTTTGGCATTGCTTAATCAGATATCCTTTGTTACATTGTATTATATTTAATTCTATAGTCAATAGAATCATGAATGATTTGCTCAGGATGTACTCAGAGGCAGAGTTAGACTTTGTTCTGTGTTTATAAAGAACCCAGCAAATTTCTAGGTCCTATCCTAAATTCTGAGTCTCAGTTTACTACAAGACAAAGGAGAATTTTCTAAGTGTTATGGATCAAACGTTTTTACCTCATGCTTAGGCAACTCGAATTCTGCATGTGGTAGACTTCCATAGTGACTCTTAATGTTCTCACTTTAGGAGAATCTAAACAGTTTCAGCAGACTAAGTCAAACTAGGAGAAGCAAATAGACTTAGTAATTTTGCCAGCTGCTAGGCTATGCTGAAATTGCTGTAGCAGGGACAACCCTATTCCAGTTGAAACACAGAGGTTAGCCTTACCCAGTGATGCCAGATGAGGCTTTTGCAAGCAGAACCATGCTTTCTCTGCTTACACCAAGGAGGAGACATATCCCCCAGGCTCGTAACATGGTTGAAACATATGTTTAAGCTGGAACTGAGCTCAAGGCAGTACGTCCTATTGACAAGAAATGTATGCTATCGTAGAATCAGACATTACTTTGTATGGACTTAACTGAGAAGTGGGAGGATAATATAGCTCTGGTCTATTCAATTTTTGTTCTGAAATTTAAAAACAAAATTTGTTTGCAATTGTGACCACATAGTCGTCATTTCACCATAAGAAAATCAGGACAGAAGGTAAATTATGCCATGCATGTGTCTCCTCCAATCTCTTTTCTTTTTGCCTTCAGCTCAGAGGGAATGAAACAATTCTAAGCACCAGTATCCTAACAACTAGTCTTATTTCTCGACATAATATCCCTTCTCTCTAGATCAGAAAGATCAAGAAATATCACTGTGAGCCTGCTGAAGATGTTACTAGGTCTCTGTGTCCCAACTACCTCTAAAATTTGAAGCTCAGATGTAAATATGGTCAGTATTCACTGATTTGAATATTGCTGGTCCACCCTGAATGAGATATTTTAATGCATAGATTAGTTATGCTGACGGAAGAAGAGTCTAGCAATCATTTTAATTTCTGCATGCCCAGCAGGCAAGAGAGCTGCTTGCTTTCTTCACTGTTTTCCTAGTTTATCCACTAGTTACATATTTGGTATTTAAGATCTAAACAGTAACAACTAACTACAGCAAGATTTCCCCTCTGAACTAGTTATCCTTGGCTTTACAGATGGAAAAAAAAAAGAAAAAGTAAGGAAAAAAAAAGAAAGAAAAAATAAGACTTTGCTGTATTATTTTGGAAATTGTGGTGATTTAACCCTGGTAGGCAGCTAAGCCCCACATAGCCGCTTGCTCACACCCTACAGGGTGTCATCAATACAAAGCATAGCACACTATGAGCTACTATGAAGAAAATTAACTCTATTCCACTATAAAAGGGAAAAATGGTTTATTTCTTCATGCAGTTAAACTGTTTCTTCATATGTCATCTAAGCCTTGATCTTGTGAGCCAAAACTCCTCTACCATTTCTTGGTCTCTGCTGTCCCTGTTGTACGGATATATCTCTGCTCTGCCCTCCCAATCCTCTGCTCAATTTTTCTCCTAGGGGCAAAGAAAGGAATCAGTGCTGCATACAAGTTAAGATTATGGAAAAAAAAAAGGACATGTAACTAATACAAAATATTGAGAGATTTGCACACTAGTTTGGTCTCTCAGTGTTTCAGAGAGTTTTTTCTTTTCATTTCTTGAGGAAATAATACTAATTATATTTAGCATTGAAAGAAATGCATTAGAAACAGGATGAAGACAACCTGAAACCCATCAAAACCCGAAGACTTTCTTGATCCTATATTAGACTATTCAGATGCAGCATATATATATATACTGAATTAAGGATTTAAATCAACATCATGTTTACCAAGATAATACTTATTGCAGATTTGAGCCATGTGTTAGTGAAACAGCAACAATACAACCAAAAATCAGGTAGGAGAACTGAACTTGGACTGCAGTAATAGTTTACTCCCACTCCTAATTTCCACTAAATCTTTATTAGCCCATGCAGTATTCTTTACATGTTCCTGTAGCATTTCAAACTGTTCCTTCTCAGAACAACTTCTTAATGTCTTAACAATAATAAGCCATCAGAAGCTTTTATGAATTTAATGAATACTTTAGTGATCATGATTACAAAACACTTCTCAAAATCAGAAATATTAACTTCCTATTAAATACATGTGTCTAAAAGTTCTTCGTTATTAAATGCCTAAGATGTTTTAAATTACTCTAAGACAGGCAAGATATGTAAAGTTTTTTCTACCATAGTACAGCTGACATTATGGTTTAAAAGGAAAAAGTTCTTTTCTTCAAAACCTAAACACAGTGTTATTTTGTATTTCATCAAACTAAGAAGATAATATTAATGAGATCATTAGGGTCTGAATGAATACTTCATTGACTTATACAGAGCTTTGATTTGCCCGTTACTTTGATTGCTTTCTTTTTTCCTTCTTTATATTCTATTGTTTTTTCTACATAAATTAAGCATCTCAGATGAAATCTGCCATTTTTCTTTGGAGACTGTTCTTCATTCTACTTCGCTGTTAGTAGAGGTGGGAAGAAGAATAGAGGTGATGAAGAAAATATACATAAACACAAAGCACTTCTTGAACCCTGTCAGGTTTTCCAAGTGGTTTTTGCACTAAAAGAGCATACCTTATGTTCTTTTATTTTCACTGTAGAATTTCTAACAAATTGACAACAAAAATAAATTTGTTCTTCAGAAAACTCATCAAGCTTGATGGATATGGTTATTTCCATTCAGCATAAATGCAGAAGTTAAGCAGCAACCAAACTGCTGTTGTAAGTTAGTGGTAGAAATCACTATAAGACTGCATGCCAACCTTATGTTCATTTGAAGCCTGGTTTGAATCACCTGAAAGCAAATGGAAGTGCTACCAGTGGAAAGTCTGCAGTCTTTCTCTGGATGTGCTTTAAATAAGAATAAGGGCAACGTTTTGCACATTGCTGAATCATTTCCTCACTTCTTTCTAGTCCCGGGACTGCTGCCACCACCTTCCCACCAGCCCCCAACACATGATAGAGCTTCTTAGTTTGGGCTGTTTTCCTTTGCTACAGCAGGTGTCTGACTTGGAAGCTGGAAAAGAGAGCTCTAATGAATCTGTACTTGCAGAGAAGGAAACTGAAGTAACCAGCAAGAGAGTTCATTTTTTCTTTCAGTGTGCTCTGTTTTGACTATTGATCAGCTTAATATTTAACACTTCTGTTTTTTTATATTGTAAGTCAAAAAATGTAAAAAAAATTTGAAGTATAAGAAAATGCTGAAAGAATTGTATTTCTACTGCCGCAATTGACCTATGTTATGATTTACGTTGTTCTTATTGAAGGAAATGGACAGCTACAAGGTAAGAGAGGTTAGATGTGGAAATATTTGGTAGTTTTCCAATGGCATAAGCCCTTCAACTCAGATTCACAAAACCTTTGTTGTAAAATAAAGCCTGAAGTAGGTGGAGAAATTAAACAGGTGAAAGAGTTAACCGGTGAAAAGACATCTTTGATAAACAGCTTCGCACTTCTTGACAGTAGAAAATATCAAATACTGGTCATGTCTGCTTGTTTTGTGCATGTGGACGAAGGCCACAAAAGAGTACGCATTCCCTACTCCCAACAGGAGATCTGTCTTTCTGCAGGGATGTGTAGCATATTTATATAATTTTCTTGCTTCCTGTGAAAGAACAGCTTGCAAATCAGATGTCTACACATCCCACTGGTGGTTGCAAATAGAATTCCAGTCTGCATTCTCTTTTTCAGAGTCTGCAGCTTGTATTACATTTTGGAGGACTACATTTTTCACATTTAAATTTACAAGTATATCAAACTTTATTTCTCTTGACAGCAAGAGTAATTGTTATGATGAACAATAAAACTGATAGAGAAGTTCAGATCTGTTTGCTTACCCCATTTTTTAGCACAATTTTTCCTGCAGACCAATGTTTTGATGGATGAATACTGTCCTGGTTTGGGCCAGGACAGAACCAATTTTCTTTTAGTAACTTTGCTTTTTAGTTGGGTCTCTTCTGAGAAGTTGCACTCTCTGAAATTAACTGTATGTTTTTTCCAGACAGTAAGTGCTTCTAACAGTGATAAGACTCAGTGTTTATAGTTAGTGCTGGAATATCAGCAGGAATGGTATGAAGAAAGGCTCTTGCTTATACTTATTCCTATGGAGACCAAGGTCACTGCTTGCTTCCGCTAACTTTCTTGTGCGCTGGAACAGAAAGAGCAGAGAAGTGGTCACACCTGCAACCCTGCGGTGGGGAGGAGTGGGTCAGACAGGTGACCCAAAACTGACCAAAGGGAGTATTCCATCCCATACACATCATACTCAGTATAAAGCTGAGGGATCATGAGGGTCTCGCCCTCTTCTTCTATGGCCAGCGTCCGAGGAG